>JARQWZ010002296.1:0-90000 GCA_033150135.1 Gobio occitaniae
CGCTAGGACGCCCGAGGCGATGCGCTCTGCCCGGCCGGGCGGAAGTGCTAGAAGGCGGCGCTGTGATCGTAAACAAAGGCGAGGTAAGCGTGGAGGTCTAAGAGCTAAGCTAAGGCTAACTCCTTACCGGCTCTCTTTACCCAGCATTTTCCTTGCCAATGTACGATCGCTAGTGAACAAAATGGAGGAGATTCGACTCAGCATTACACACAGTAAGAAACTTTTGAACTGTAACGTCCTAATCTTCACTGAAACCTGGTTAAACAGCGGAATACCGGACACCGCTATTGAGCTAGCGGGACGCCACACACTCCGGGCGGATAGAACACTAGATGGCTCCGGGAAGAGCAGAGGGGGTGGATTGTGCATTTATATTAACAAAGCTTGGTGCACAAACTCTGCTATTGTTGGGAGTCATTGTTCAGCTAACCTGGAGTTTCTCATGGTTAAATGTAGACCGTTTTATCTACCGCGGGAGTTCACCTCCACTATTATCACTGCAGCCTATATTCCTCCGGATGCTGATGCCAAGCTTGCTATGAAAGAACTTCACGCAGCCATCAGTAAACAACAGACTGATCACCCGGAAGCTGCGTTTATTGTTGCAGGTGACTTTAATCATTCAAACCTAAAGTCAGTGCTACCCTAGTTTCACCAGCATGTTTCCTGCCACACCAGAGGAAACAAAACCTTAGACCATGTTTACACAAACATGGCGGGAGCTTACGTTGCAACACCCCTCCCCCACCTGGGACAGTCAGATCACCTCTCTTTGTTTCTATCACCCAAATATTCACCCCTCATCAACCGTGTGAAGCCATCAGTAAAGACCATCAAGGTGTGACCTGCGGGGGCAGACTCCACACTCCACGGACATTGACTCATTCACTTCCTCTGTATTGGATCATATCAATACCACCATCGACAGTGTTACAACCCAGAAACAGATCACCACATACCCTAATCAGAAGCCTTGGAAGAACAGGGAAGTTCGACTCCTGCTGAAGTCACGCAATACTGCCTTCAGATCAGGAGATGCACAAGCCTACAGTACATCCAGAGCTAACCTGAAGAGGGGCATCAAAAAGGCCAAGCACTGCTACAAGCTAAAGATAGAGGGTCACTTTTCCAACTCTGACCCTCGACGCATGTGGCAGGGCATTCAGGCCATCAGTGATTACAAACCCCCCCACTCCACCCCCGCAGCCACTGATGTCAACTTCCTGAACGAGCTAAATTACTTTTATGCTCGTTTTGAAAGAGACAACAGAGAAACTGCCACCAAGCTCAAACCCTCAGCTGACCCACCAATCACACTCTCCACCACAGATGTCTGCAAGTCACTGAGCCGGATCAGCGCACACAAGGCTGCTGGACCAGACAACATCCCTGGACGTGTGCTCAGGGCATGTGCGGAGCAGCTCGCTGGGGTTTTTACAGACATTTTCAACCTGTCTCTTGCCCAAGCAGCTGTACCGACATGCTTTAAACGCACTTCCATTGTGCCAGTGCCGAAAAGCTCTAGCCCGAGGTGCCCTAATGACTACCGCCCTGTAGCACTCACACCCATCGTTATGAAGTGACATCAGCATCAGCAACAACGATGAGACTGCCTACAGGGAAGAGATCCAGCACCTGGCCACATGGTGCGCTGATAATAACCTGCTCCTCAACACCACCAAAACGAAGGAGCTCATTGTGGACTTCAGGAAAGAGTCAAGAGGCACACACGACACCATCCACATCAATGGAATGGCTGTTGAGCGTGTCTCCAGTTTCAAGTTCCTGGGGACCCACATCTCGGCGGACATGTCGTGGACGACCAACACCTCCAGCCTGGTCAAGAAGGCTCACAAGCGCCTCTTCTTCCTGAGGACACTGAGGAAGAATCAGCTCTCCTCGGCTATCCTGGTGAACTTCTATCGCTGCGCAATAGAAAGCATCCTGACCAACTGTGTGGCAGTGTGGTATGGGAGCTGCTCTGTTGCGGAGCGCAAGGCACTACAGCGGGTGGTGAAAACTGCCCAGCGCATCACAGGGACTCCACTGCCTGCCATCGAGCACATCCAGAGGAAACGCTGCCTGCATCGAGCTCGCAGCATCCTCAAGGACTCCTCTCACCCAGCCCACAGACTGTTTTCTCTCCTGCCCTCCGGCAGGCGTTTCAGGATCCTCCGGACCAGAACCAGCAGACTAAAGAACAGTTTTTTCCCCAGAGCTGTCTCTTTATTGAACTCAAACCCCCGTTGATCCACTTCCCTCATAAACTGCTAACTCTCCTACCTCACATCTGCCTTCACTTTGTTATTTGCACTACCGACTGTTTATCACAGTAACAACTGTTTACATATGCATCTGCACTGCCATATCTTAACTGGATTATGCTCATTTGCACTGCCGACTGTATTTATAGTACCAATGTTTACATTTGCATTTTGCACCGTACTTCTAACTGTAATATACAACCACTTTCCACTGCACTTTACACTTTTTTTTTTTTTTTTTTCGGATAGCTCTGTCCATAATTTATTGCACTACCCTAATCCACTGCTATATTCCTCATATTAGCCTAACATATTATTGTATACCTCTATCTGTAAAATTCTGTTTATAGTAATAGCCATCTGTATATTATATTCATAGTACATATTCCCCTGTAAATTCTGTTTATAGTAATAGCCATCTGTATATTTATTCACTGTACATATTCACCTGTAAATTCAGTTCTGTTTATAGTAATAACCATCTTTCTATTTATACATATTTATATATATTCAGTACATATCCATGTCCTGCACTTACGCATCCATTGTATATCCTGCACTTGCTGCTATTGCACTTCTGGTTAGACCTAAACTGCATTTCGTTGCCTTGTACTTGTACTTGTGTAATGACAATAAAGTTGAATGTAATCTAATCTAATCTAATCTGTTCACCGCACTTTGTTTTTCTTCTGGTTATTTCTCTATAGCGGATAATGAATCAGAGTCTCACACATTCAGAGAACAGGAAACTTCTGCAGTGAAAAATATAGCCTACAAATCTAAGCATCTCCCTGCTTTTTTAGTGTTGGAATAATTATTTTATTTATTTATGCATGCATTTTATTAATTCACGTTTTCCGTCATTTCTATAAATTATGCATGTATTTTGTGTTTTATTTAACTTACACTAACATTTAACTGATAAGCAAGATAAGAATTGTAATTTACACTTTTAACAGAATTTTTGTTGAAAACTTATTCACAAGTATTAACTGTAAACTAATGAAAATGAACAAACCTCGTTTCTCTATTAGTCAAACTCAACTGTCTCATTTCAGTCAAACAGAGAAACTGAGCGAGTTAAACTTATATTTCATCATCAGTGATTGTGTTTCTCTCAGAATAGAGCAGATGTTCATCGTCCTGTAACACCAGAAACACTTCAAATACTATAAAACACAGTGAGAGAAGAGTGACACGTGTCTGTCATCCATGTTTATATTCAGTTTATCACTATATCTGAGGTTCATAAATTCGGCCGCATGTTCTTGTTTCATCGTGTCTGCAGGTGTTTTCATGCTCCATTGACTGAAGTTTATTTATAAAATGAAAGTGGCTCTGAAATGAATCACTGAAATGAAAATGACACAAAAGGACTCAAAAACATAAAGTTACAATTGTATTTCAGGCCTATATGTTGATTGAATTGTAATATAATCGTGATTGAATGATAAAGCACACATATAGTCTTGTATGAAACACTCAAAGCAGAGCAAATGACAGATCAGAAAAAGATGAATAACAGTCTAAAAGAAACATTCAAGCTGTTTCCACCTTAGATTAAATATGAGTCAAAATAAAGGCAAAAGAGTCACAAAACTAATAGTTGAGTGTTTGATGAGTGAAATTTAATTTCTCAATATTTCTGCTGTGCTGTGAGTGACTGTGACACATTAGAGAGGAAACGGCTTTGAATGTGTGTCCCACCCCTGTGATCGGAGCTCAATATCAGAGCATCTGTCAGTCCGACTGTGAGTCCAACATCACTGTCCTTCAGTTTCACTCATTCCCAGTAAAGATGAGCACACACACTCTGATCATCTGCTCTCTGCTGCTGCTCCTCAACGGTCAGACTCACTTTCACTGCATTTACTACTTTAATTTACATGGACTTGATCATTAATGTCTTCTGCTGATTTTCTTCTTGTTGTGTTTCAGAGTGTAGAGGACAGATCAGCATCACTCAGAGTCCCTCAATGACAGCAGCTCAACCAGAACAAACTGGATAGATGTGCATTACAATCCCATTTGGAGATATTATGTTTTGGCCTGGTACTTACAGAAACCTGGAGAATCATCAAAACTCCTAATTTATAAAGCAAACATCCTCCAGTCAGGAACTCCATCTAGATTCAGTGGCAGTGGATCTAACAGTGATTTCACTCTGACCATCAGTGGAGTCCAGACTGAAGATGCTGGACATTATTACTGTCTGAGTTTCCACTACATCAACAGTAAATATGTGTTCACACAGTAATAAAGAGTCGTACAAAAACCTCCGTCAGTCAGAGTCACAGTGACTGAACTGATACACTGACTGAAACTGCAGCTGCTCACACACACACACACACACACACACACTGACACACAGAGGACAAACACAGGAACTACAGCTCAAAAACTTACTTATAATGAATTCAGCTCTATTAGACTGTGATCTGTCCTGTGACAGACGGGTTTGAATATGCTCAGAATCAGAAAACTGAGTGTGTAAATTGATAAGAAATCAAACAAACAATTGTGTCATATGTTGTTTTGTTTTGATATTAAACTATACAGTAACGCTTTTGTGTAGTATCACCAACAATAATTAAGTTTGTTTGCCCATATCAACTTAAAATATTAGTTTAAACTTATTGGGCTTGCTGTCCACTGATGAGGGGCTTGATGAAGCAGCTTGAGCTTGAGCTCTGATATTCCCCTCAGTGAATAAATATAGGATATGATTATGAAGGGAAAGGCACTGAAGATAAAGGTGAAGTTTGGGGAGCTGGTTTGATGCTGGAACAGCTGAGACTGAGGAGAGGTAAGCAGCTGCTTATATACTATGGCTGTTTCCTGTTGATTGGAAGATTAGATGGGCTCGCTCCTCCCTAAATTATGTTTAGAAACTTCACAAAGATGTTTTGAGCAGTTTTCCAATAGCTCCTTCATCTCAAGCTGATTATGAATTTCTGACTCATAACTCATTTCTCATGAGCAGAAGTGAAAGTGTTCAGTTCAGAGCGTTGAACCAATCAAAGAGTGAAACTGTGAGTTTGAGGTGTAAATCTCATTTGCATTGTCAGGTTTAGTGATTGTGATCCTCTCAGAATAGAGCAGCTCCGTCTCCAGTGACCATGTTCAAACCCCAAGAGCTTCATTTGACATTTCCTGCTAAATGCAGCTGTTCTCAACTATTACAATCAATCAAAAGCAGCTGAAACTTTAGTGCAGGACTTTGAATGAACGACACACTGATCAATGATGCAGTCCAACACAAATGTAAGGCGTTCAGAAGCTTTATTGAATGAACAGCAATGGCAGCACATTGACAGACGGCTTCAGTATTGAGCTGTAGATCACGTGACTGCTGTGAATCCTGCCGGACGCTCAGATACGGCTCGTCTTCACTGGAGAAACATCAGCAGGAGCTCTTGAGGAACAAGGCCTGTTGATCAGCTCCGTCATGTGTTACTCTGCAGACGAAGCGCTCTGAGCCTTCCCAGCGTGCTTTGCTGAGGCTCAGGACGCTGCTGCGGCTGTAGCGTCCGTCCCGCTCGCTCTCTGCGCTGGTCTGAACCCCCTCGGTGACCTCTGACCCGTCCAGCGTCCAGCTCACCGTCGCCCCCTGTGGAGAGTAAGAGCTGAGCAGGCAGAGCAGTGCGGCTGATTCTCCAGAGATCTGCAGAGAAGAGGGCGGCAGCAGAGACACGGAGGGCTTCACGGAGGGCCCGCCGGCTGCACACACACACACACACACACAACACACACACACACACACACACAACAGAAACGTCTTTAGCTCATGAATTAGATGTCAGACATGGTACATCAGTAAAACTCACAATCATGTTCACTGTAATTCATTGCTGCTTTCATTCATAAACCACACAGACACTCCTGAGTCAAGTCTGAAAATATTCTCCATTATAAATTAATATTTACAATTAAGAAATGTACACTGTAAAAAAAAATCATAATATCAATGGTAAAAGACTACAAATGCTGTGGTAAACACTTGATAATTAGTTAATGGTAAATACTTTTACTTTATAGAGATAAAAACTATCACAAATCTAAAAGATAAATTCATGTAATTTAACAGTAAAAACTATTAAATACTAAGAAACTGTTTTACTGTATATTTTTTAAAAGAGTTTGACAGTGTATCAAGTGTAAGATACTGTAAATGTATAAATATAAATCCGTTCTCTAAAGCAAACATAATATACTGTAAAATTAATGCTAATTTGTTTCTTTCTGAATTAAGTCAAATGTATAAACTTTTTTTATAAAAATAAAACATCTCTGTCCAAGGGCAAATTGATCATTTTAGTGTGATATATTTTTATGAGAAAATCTTTTTATTGTTTCAATATATTCATTGTATTTTGAAAGTATATAGTCATCATTCAGCACATTTTCTCATAAACAATTATAAGTAAAATTAATAGTTTGAATATTTTAACATGTTAATCAACTGAATTTCTTTTTGCCTGATGATGACATTTGAAAACATTTATTTAGTCTATATTCATCCAACTTTTCTGTCATGTACAAAATTAAATATTTTAAGAAATAAGCAAAAAAAAAATCATTAAATATTGCAATTAATTAAAATGTATAAACATTTGGCCATATATTAGGTGTGAAATTGCTCATGTAAAACATTAAGCATGAATATGAACTATGGCTTGAAATTTGAAAAACATGGAATTTCACCAATAATGAGTTTTTCATAATATTGCCGGAACAAAACTAATTTAATTAATCAATTGGTGCAAAGAATCAATAAAATAAAATAAAATTTTACAATAAATATGATGTGAAAAGTATAGATTTTTTAATGAGATATTTTTGTCATAATTTAAGAATATTGTCTCCAAATGCCCTTAAATAACCCTTAAACCTTCTTTTAAAACACACACATCATATGTTTTCATCAGATAAATTAAGAAAGACTTACCGATCGTCAGTTTAGTTCCTCCACCAAAAGTGTACCACAGTGCTTCATTCTAGTGAAAGCGTCGTACAAAAACCTCTGTCACACTCAAATGAACACACACTCCAGCAGAGAAAGAGTCGAGCGACACACACACACACACACACAACAGCCGCTCTTCTCAACATCACACATGATTATTGGACTGAAGCCTCATCATCTCTAAATGCATGAAAACTATTAAATCTCAATAATAAATATAATCTAAAAGACTCTGAGCTGATTTTTACACATCTTAACTGGGAGTTTCTAAATGATCACGTATTTCTCAAATCATTATTAATTAGTTTTGATGACCTGTGACCTCTGGAATGACCTTTGCCCTCTTATGGAGTTCACAGTGAAATACTTGTTTCTTTTAGTGATGCAACTCTGTCGTTTGATTCATCAGAAAGTCTGTATCTTCAGACACATTAAAACATGTTTTTGACTCACATGGGAAAAGATCCTAACACTCTTAATGTGCCTCATCTGTTGGGATCCTTACAGATTTACATAGAGATCATTTGCATTGCAGCTCAAGCTTCAGGAGGTTTTATATCTGTGAGTTTGAACACTGAGAATCTGAACCAACAGCAATCATGAGCTTCATCATCATCATCTTCATCTGGACGATCACCAGCTGCTGTTTCACAGGTCAGGAAATCTGAAGTTACACACACTCTCTTCTAACTGATCGTTTGTGTTAGAAATATTAGCCAAATATTTCATTCTGAATGTTTCTTGTTTCTTCTTGATGTAGAGTCAGTTGGTGAAGTGACAGTCACTCAGACGCCTGCAGTGAAATCTACTCATGGAGACAAAGTTACTATATCCTGTAAAACCAGTCCTGAAGTCTATCAGGGTTGGGGTTTTCAGCCTCTATCCTGGTACTCACAGAAACCTGGAGAAGCTCCTAAACTCCTGATTTATTATGCAAACATCCTCCAGTCAGGAACTCCATCTAGATTCAGTGGCAGTGGATCTAACAGTGATTTCACTCTGACCATCAGTGGAGTCCAGACTGAAGATGCTGGACATTATTACTGTCAGAGTTACCACAGTGGTCCAGTGTTCACACAGTGATAAAGAGTCGTACAAAAACCTCCGTCAGTCACAGTGACTGAACTGAAACTGCAGCTGCTCACACACTTTCACAAACACTCAACAGTGCAGCACAAAAAAATCTGTTTGTTGCCTTATTCCTCTGATGCTGAATACACAACATTTGTTAAATTCTATATTTCATAAAATAGAACAAATTGTTACAAAACTGTTTTGACAGTTAAAAATTATGTTGCCTGAAAAATGCAACAAAAGTATTGAATACTGAACAATAATTTACTATTTCCATAGTCGATGAGTACTGACAAGTTAATTTTCTATATACTTTACCAAAAAAGTCCATTAAACTTTTGATGATGTAGAAAAATGACAGAAGTTTGGTTTGCAATTTGAACAGCAATCTGAAGATACTAAGTGTTAGTAATATGAGCCTATAGGCAACAACGCACATACACTCTGATTATTATACATTATTAGGCAGCAGCACACAAACATGCAAAATATTAAAAAATAAAAGGATTCCTCTATGGAGAAGTGTTTAGTCTTTCCGCTCGCAAATTCCACCGTGTAAATAGCGTATCCACCATGGGGCAAGCGCATCTTGCTCTTAAAGGGAATGGGAGATGAGACTCTGATTGCACCTTATGTCAAAAATACACCCATGGCCATGACTCATTAAGAGGACAACCCATTTGGACCATACGCCTGGTGCGTTAACCGATTCTTTCCATCATTAAACTAGCAAAAGTGGATTCGGACTCGCCCTAAGTGCACCTGCACCATGTGCTTCAGACCATGCACTCAGATTAAAATAGGGCCCATTATGTTGGTTCTGTTCTGTTACCCTAAGGTGTTATCGCTGCTCCTCCTGCTCTTATTCATGCTAGACTGCATGGATGCACAGGGAGTTCTTGCCCAGAACAAAACCATACCGCCAATCCAAACTATATGCTAATTGTCAATCATCTTTGATGATAGTGGTCCTGACAGAAAAACAATGTGTGTGAGCATTCTGACCTTTTTAGGGTCTCATAAATATCGAACATACACTAACATCTGTGCAGCGCTGCTAACGCCAGTGCATTCATCAAGCTGAAGCGCAAACTGCTCTACGCAATTGAGCTGATAGAAACACAAGATACATTTCTAGTTTTAACTATTTGTTCTTCAGATATTCTTCTTTAAAAGGAAAAAGTATCAGCTGTATGCAAAGTGACCCACATTTGGTTTTCGACCGCTGATAATGTGTACAACTGACAAGTTTACTCAGATCCACATTAAGATCTTCATATCTCTGGGATTGAACATCGAGGGCCTTTAAAATGAAAATACCAAAAGGAAAGTTTGTTAAGAACCAGAATCTAACAGGATATTACGATATCTTTAACACTTCGAGTTACAGACATGCAAACTTGAGGCAAAAAAAACAAAACAAGTGCTTTTCCCATTTTTGAAGGGTCACCTTTGGCTTATAATGTAACAAAGATCGATAAAGTCAACAGATTGAACTAATAGACCTACCAATCTCTGTGTCAAAATATAGAATAATGATGCTGCCATCTTTCTAAAGTCATTTTTACCCCCTGTAATTTGGCTCCATGAAACGAAGGATCCACTGATGGCAAGTGTAGGTGAACCCAGGTGCAGTTTAAAGATAAACATGAGATCATGACTTTGACTTATGAACAGACACTCACAAACAGCGGGTTACATATAACAAAGCTAGACAAGGGAACATGAGGGTGAAACCCCTCCTATTCGAACCGCCCGCTCCAAGCGGGACTCAAACCCGGGTCCGCCGGCATGAGAGTCGGACGCTCTAACAAGAAGGCCAAAGGCTGCAACCTGTAGTGTCAGTAGCTAGAGCGTCTCTTGAGATTTACATTTACATTGACATTTATGCATTTGGCAGACGCTTTTATCCAAAGTGCCCTTATTACAGGGACAATCCCCCTGGAGCAACATGGAGTAAAGGGCCTTGCTCAAGGACACACTGGTGGTAACCGCTGGGATCGAACCAGCAACCTTCTGCATATCAATACCATGGTTTAACCCACTGGACCACCATCGCACATTGGGGACAGAGGAGTGAGGTTTACTCACACAGCAACTACTAGCTGGCCTCCGTTACAAGGGCTTAAATACACAAGGACTAATGACTAAACAAGACACACGTGAACAATCAAGACAATAAACCAATCACAACATGACAAACCAGAAACCATGACATTAACAAAATAAGAACATGAACATGAAACAAAACCAAAATACACTGTGACACTCCAAATCTAAGGTGAAAACTGTATCCCCTCCTGCATCATCAGCAGGATTGTCCTTAGAACTGATTTATCTCCATTGTGAGGGTTCAACGGTTTCTCTAATGGTTGCGATTCTGTTAGCTACAAATGTATGAAAACGCTTGTCTTCGTTGTTGAGATACTTTAGTACTGCTGTACTGTCGGTCCAGAAGACTGAATCTTCCAACTGGATATTCAGTAGTTGAACATGCCTAAGCTCTCCAAAATCCCCAGGCTTAATACACCTGTCCACAGTGAATGCAGCTAACGACTCCAGATCCTCTATCCATCTCTTCCACTGGCATAATATATCCTGTGGTATAGCATCATCCCATCTACAACCTCTCCTGCAGAGTTCTTATTGCATCATCTTAGCAGACAACGTGACGGGAGCCAGGAACACCAAAGGATCATACACAGAGCTGGTAGTTGATGCTTTTTACCGCGTCTGGTAAAAAACTTTTGTTTTACCTCTAACTTGAATTTGAAGGAGTCTGTTTCCACACACCATTGTAGGCCCAATGCTCTTTCAAGTGGAAGTTTATCTCTGTCAAAATCCAACTCCTTCAGGTTTTTGGCCCTTTGGTCTACTAGAACAGTCTGCAATACTGCACGACTATTACTGATCCATTTTTCCAAAATGAATCCCCCTTTCTGACACAGAGCAATGAGAGCCTTCATCATCTTTATAGCTTCCTCTTCAGTAACTGAACTCTGCAAGCAATTATCCACATAGAAATTTTGTTTGACGGATTGAATCACATGAGCTGGAAACTCTAACTGATTGTCGTCTGCAGTTTTCCTCAGTGCGTAACTGGCACAGCTCGGAGAGGAAACTGCACCAAATAAATGTACAGTCATCTTATATTCCACAAGTTTCTCAGAGATGTTTCCATCTGACCACCAAAGAAAGCGAAGAAAATTCCTGTCTTCTTCAGCTACCTTCACTTGATGGAACATGGCCTGAATGTCACCCATAAAGGCCACCGATTCTTGCCTGAAACGGGTGAGAACTCCAAGCAAAGAGCTGGTAAGGTTTGGACCCTGTAGAAGCTTATTGTTCAAAGATGTCCCTTGATATGTGGCTCCACAGTTGAACACTACACGAATAGATCCTTTTCTTGGATGGTGGACACCATGATGAGGGATATACCATACTTTCCCATTTTCACAGTGTAGCTGTTCTTGAGGTACTTGTTCTGCATAGCCCCTGCTGATGACATCATTCATGTATCCTGTATATTCCTGATGAAAATCATGGTTGTTGAGAAACTTTTTCTTCAAACCAAGGACCCATTGCTTTGCCACAGCAAAGTTGTTAGGCAGATATACTTCTTTGGTCTTAAAGGGCAGCTTCAAACAATATTTCCCATCTTGAAGTACCGCTGATTGCTCCATGATTTCCATGAACCTGATGTCCTCCCTGGACATTTCTTTCTTCACAGTGCTCTCATTGAAGTCATGATTGTACTGATTCATTAACATTTCCTCCAATCTGCACACAGCAATCTGATTCACTGTAGCAGTAGGAATATCCATTCTTAATGCACCACTGTTTCCATTCAGTGGACCATTGACAACCCATCCCAACACTGTCCTAACAGCATATGGGCCAGTCCCACAGCTGTTGACTATCTCCCAAAGTTCCAATATATTGGGAGCATTGGTACCAATCAGCAAGTCAACATTTGCTTTGATGTTTGGGATGTGCACCTTTGATAAGTATGGAAACTTAGCCAGATCTTCAGATGTTATCAAGTTGTCAGTACTAACTGGCATTTTCTGCTGTGTGAGCACCTCAGGAAGCTGATAGAAGTTATTGCAATCCAGACTGGATACTTCCAAACCAGTCAAGGAATGAGCTGGAACTATGGAACTTTTCCCCCGTTGTACTGAGCAGAAATGTGACCTGTTTACCTGAAATATTCAGCTTCTGCATAAGTTTTTCTGAGCCGAATGTATCTGAACTACCTGGATCCAAGAATGCATATGATTTTATCACCTTGCTTCCTTTAATGGATTTAACTTTTACAGGGAGAATAGACAACGCACATCGGTCCTTACTGACACCTGTATGCCCACATGTTTTGGAAGAAATTAACTGGTCACATGATGACTGTTTCACAGCTGCTGATTGCCTTTTGATATGAAGCACTGTCGGGTGAGTTTGATGACAAACTTTGCAATTCAGACGTACTTTACAATCCTTGCTCATGTGCCCAGTACACAAGCATGCAAAGCAAACTCCCTTTTCCCTAAGAAAATCTATCTTTTCCTTATGATTCTTTGAATTGAACTGATCACACTCCTCCAATGAGTGATTATTAGAACAGCATAGGCAATCATCCTTGTCAGCCTTCCCTGAGTCTGATTTTGAACTCCCAGGTCCTGGACATGAGTCTATGTTTGCTACTGTAATAGCAAAGGTATTTCCCTTCATTCTTTCCTTGGGTTGGGACTTAAATCTGGTCAATGTCTTTGTTCCAGTGACACCAACTGATGACTTCTGAATATCACCAAACAAGGGGTCAGAAAGAATTCGGACATGACGTTCTATGAATGTGACCAGATCAACAAAACAAGCTCGACGGTTACCTGTTCCCATTATGTCGTAAGCTGTTACTCTCCACTGATCCCTCAGCTTGAATGGAAATTTGGAAATAACACTTCTCATGTTTACAGGCATATCCATTTCTTGCATGTGCTGGAGCTCCTCCATTGTATTGCAACAGCCACACAAGAACAAAGCACAAGCTTGCAGTGATTTTACATCCTCAGACTTCACAGAGTTCCAAGCCAGAGCCCTTTCAATATAAGCAGTAGCAATTTTATACTCATTGCCAAAGTGTTCCTGTAAAAGATTCTTTGCAACTGTATAACCACGCCCAGGAGCCATGTGTTGGCAACTACGCACCAGATCTCGTGGCTGCCCACGAGTAAATTGCTCTAAATAGTACAAACAATCTGCTTTATTGGCCTTTTCTTCCACACCCTGTTCGAAAGCTTTTATAAAGGTCCTGTATTGAAGTGAATCTCCATCAAATATGGGAATATCTCTTGGTGGCAATGACATTGAACGCTGATGTTGAAGCAAGGCACTTGTGATTTCATTTTGCTTATGCATGATCTTAAGTATACCATCCGATGTGGCATCATTCTGACCAGTGGCATCATAATATACAGAATGCTTGTCCTTTAATTGAGAAGTTGGATGCTGTGATGTTCCCTGTGCAGCTGTTGTCTGTTGTTGTTTATTAACAACATACTGTTGGCTTGTAGCTATTTTAATCCGACTCTCACTTGTCTTAGGTCGCACATCAACCATTTGGCCAGGTGGTAATGAACGAACACTTTGTTGAGTGAATTTCCCTGGTCCAGGTTCATATTTCGTTGCCATAGGGTTTAATCCATTGCCAGATTTTCTTTTCCTTCCTTCGTTTTCCAAGTGGGAATGTACAACACTTGCAGATCTTTGAGAAGAGCGTTCAAAAGCCTCTAGCCAGTTTAGCAGCGGATGCGGATTCAGCATCCAAGTCGAGCTGCTCCCTTTTTCTTCTTGACTGCTGCACCTGCTCCTCAAGGGCATGCATTTGCTTTAAAGCTGCAGCACGAGCAACAAGTGCAGCTCTATCTGCTTCAGCTTTTATCCTTGCAGAGGATGCAGTGCTGATTCTACTACTGCTCATGCTGCCCTTTGAACGTTTACTTTCCAAATTGGACACACTGTCATTTGGATTAATACCGTCATCACCAACATCACATTCCCTTACAAACACATTACCTTCATTACACAAAACCCATTGGTTTGCATCAGCAATGCATTCATCATTACACATACACTGTTAGACATTTATAAGAGATTTTACAGTAACTTACTGGCAACACTGTTGCCAGTAAGTTACTGTATTTGAGATTTACAGTACAATAACCGCATTTCAGTTTACAGTAACTACATGTTACTGTAATTTTGTAATACAGTACTGTTACTGTAAACCTTGGTTAACAGTGCATTAATCCTAGTCCTATTCAATCATTAATACTTACTGAATTACATAAATTCTTACATTAATCTGTTCTACAGAAGTAATCCAAACAGACACAATTATTATGAAATATAAAATTCTTTATTTAAAACATTTTAAGTGCTTTAACTTAAACATGTAAATGTGTGGAAAAAGTTCACTTTAAAACATCCTCGAATCAAATCTTATTTTCAGAAAATCATGTATAAAAGTAATCAGAGTGCTTTCAATATCTCTTATTTTACATTTTATTTACATTTATGCATTTGGCAGACGCTTTTATCCAAAGCAACTTGCATTGCATTCAAGATACACATTTTACATTTTGTCAGTTCTTGTTGGTTCCGTCGCATCGCTTCACTCACGTTGCAAGCGGCAGAAGTTGAAAGGTGTGTTGGACATCGGCTGTGGCCGGATGCAACCGATCGGCGTGAGTAGCTGCGTGCAGGCGGGGAGGAGCTGCAAACGGAGACGTGAAGTCAGACACTTTCTACTCCCGCAGTGACGCTTGCACTGTGTTTGCACACTTTATCAGCTGAAGTGAAATAAATGCAATATTTGTCAATACACAGATGTTTCAGAGACATTTTTTGTCATGTAATACTTTATGCACTGCTTAATACAGCGTGTGTTTGTACAAGAATAAAGTTAACATACAAGCCTACACTATCAATGAAGTGGGGTCTACGTTTTTCATCTGTTTTATTTTGATAAACATGACAATATAATATCGCGACTACATGAAAAGAGGTTTAACTGTTATAAAAAACAGATTTGTGCGCATTAGAGGAACTGAAGGTTTTAGAATAAACACGAAACACATGTGATCGCTGTCATGCGGAGAATCTGGCCAATCGTGGAACAGCTGTGTCATCATTAAAGTCCGTGCAGTCGCTCTGGAGAAACTGCACCGGGTGTATTAGTCGACTGCTCTCGAATCGCTCTCGCAGTGCTTTGATGCCATACGTCACTGTCACGTGGCGTCGGCGCTGTCTCAAGTCAGACAAAATTAATAACCGACATGACGCCCTGTGTGAATGCAGCGTAAGTGTCTGTGTACATTACATATCCTATTAAAAAAGTGTCTCACCTAGTCCAAGTTTTTTCCATTCAAACTCCATTAGGTGGCGATGGAAGGATGACACTCTGTTGTTGATTAAAGTTGTCTTCCTGTTAACAACTTCCCCGGTCTTCCGACTCACTCCGGTTTTGGTGGTGCATCTTGTTCCCTCCTCTGGGTTTTTCCTCACGAAAAAAACTTAAAGCAAGAGAAAATTAAGAGAATAAAGATATTTTAAATTTCATCACCCTTAGTGCCTTTGCTTTAAATGTTTTTGGTAACACTTTAGAATAATGGTCCGTCATTAAACGGATAGTTCACCAAAAAAAAAAAAAAAAGTACATTCTGTCATTTACTCGCCCTGTAGTTCTAAACCTTCCTTTTAAAGAATGTTTGTAACCAGACAATTTTAAGGCACCATTCACTTCCATAGTAGGAAAGAATTACTATAGAAGTGAATGGTGCCTCAATCTGTTAGGTTACAAACATTCTTCATCTTCTTTTGTGTTCAGAAATGTATTCAGGTTTGCACTTGAGCAACATTATTCTAAAGTTTTGCCATGTTTTTTTCATAAATTATATTTAATCTGCCAAAATCATCCAAAAATTGTCCAGGACTGCTTAAATTCCAGAAAATAAAATTATATTCTGTTAGTCCTGGTTTTGGATTATTTTAGTATAATATAATTTATGAAAAAAAACATGGTACATGGGTAGTTACAGCTAAAAAGAGGTGGAAAAACTAAATAATTTTGTGATTCAGTTAAACAGACCCGACTAAAACATACAAGAAAAACTTTGAATTAACAGTAATATGTGGAGAAACAAAGAGGGGTAACGTTACTTACCGTTGTATGAGTTCCAGTGTCGCACAGCACAGGCAGGCTCCTGGTATTCTTATCTAAAATGTAAAGTAAATAATGTAAACTTTGCTTGTTAACGACGTTATTTTTGCAACTAGTGGCCAACGTTAATTTACTAACGTCGTCCTAATGTACGCTTAATATGCTCGATAAACAAAATCTTCATTGTATTGGTAAAGTTAATTCAATAAACTCACTAACGTTAAGTCTTTTTAAAAATAAAACGTTAGGTTTACGTTACCTCAGTTTTAGTACCAAAGCTGAAGCAAATGATAACCTAACGTTATGTAAAGTATGTTGTCCGGGCCGTGAGCTCTCTCCTCGGGCAAAACTTACGACGCTGGCTGCACTGGTTCCTAATCGAATTCAATAAACTCATTTTTTTTTTATAAAACGTTAGGTTTACCTCAGTTTTTAGCAGGAAAGTTTAAGCAAATGATAACCTAACGTTATGTATGTTGTCCGGACTGTGAGCTCTCTCCTCGGGCAAAACTTACAACGCAGCACCGGTTCCTAATCTAATTCAATAAACTACTCTTTTTTTTTTAATAAAACGTTAGGTTTACCTCAGTTTTTAGCACCAATGCTGACAAGCTAAAATTGGGGTGCAGACAACCGCGGCTAGTACAAATCACACTTACCTTGCTTGTTTGCTGTTCTCACGGGGGATGAAAAAATCTTGGCAAGGTGTCCGGACACAGCTCATATGTTCTCTGGAACCGTGAGCTCTCTCCTCGGGTGAAACTTTCAACGCTGCACTGATGATTCCTAATATAAATCTAAAGCAAATCCTGTCGATCCCAATTGTGCCAAAGAGGCCGTTGTGGTAAATACAGTATTATACTTTATTTTTTAAAAATACAGGAAATCACTGTATTTGGTGTTTGACGTCATTGAAAATACCCATGATGCAACGGGATTTACAGTTATTTACTCTAAAGAGAATTTACAGTATTATACTGGGTAATATATAGTAAATAACTGTACAAATTACAGAAATGTCTAACAGTGTAGTTTTTGCCTTAAACCACGTTTCTTGTTCTTGCCTTTCATCAGGTGGCAATAAACGTATTACGCATGAATGAATGAATGCTTTTTGCACTATCACATACCTCAGTGAGCTCTTCAAGTGCACATTGTACCTGTAATTTGTCACCCTTTTGAAAAAACTCTTGCAAAGATTTTCTTACATTATCTGCCTTATTCACTTTAGCTTTTCTGCCAGCTTGCAACTTATCCAATTTATCAGCTAATGCTTTATATGAAAGCTTAACCACAAGTTTTTCAGTTTGTACTTCCACATTGCTAACCACATTTGATTTAACAGCTGACACACCAGACCCCACAGCTTTATCCGATGTTGCGTTGCGCGTTTCCATGAGGATTAGTCTATTTTTAGTTTGTTATAGTTCGTTGTCACCAGTGTTGGGGGTAACGCATTACAAGTAACTTGAGTTACGTAATAATATTACTTTTTCCAAGTAACTAGTAAAGTAACGCATTACTTTTCAAATTTACAACAAAATATCTGAGTTACTTTTTCACATTAATTTGACTGACAGCTCTCCTGTCCCCATGTTGAGAAAAATAAGTGCAGAGGCGTGTGTAAACAAGTTTATAGTAGTTTTAGACAAAATGTGAGCATTTATTTATCTCACTTGCACAATAAAGATTCTGTACTCCTCAAAATGAATAAAATCTGTCAAATTCAAACTCAGAGTACTATGCAAACCTCCAATAATTAAATGTTAAATAAAACTATTTTTATGCATTTAATCTACCTTTATATTTAATTTACCAATGTCTTGCTGCTGACCTTTGATGATGTAAATTACTAGATTTTTTGTTTTTATTGGTAAAACTTTTTTCTCCTGCATCCTATTCGACCATTATCCAGAATGGCAGCAGAGCTGCACCCTCTACTGTTCATGCGTCAATTAGCATTTTTACCTCAGCCTGGGGTTTATTTCAATTTTGGTATGAAGAGGTCTGTACAAAAATATAACTTTTTTGTTATTAAAAAAAAAAAAAAACAAGCCCAGCCCAGGTGAAAAAAAGTAACGCAAAAGTAACGTAACGCATTACTTTTCTTAAAAAGTAACTAAGTAACTCAATTAGTTACTTTTTAAGGGAGTAACGCAATATTGTAATGCATTACTTTTCAAAGTAACTTTCCCCAGCACTGGTTGTCACTATATTCAACAGTCACTACCAACGTCTTTTATCCGCACGTCGGCGATCAGACCATTTAATTAATTTGAATTATGTGTGCACACAACTAGATGGCCATAAAACAGTGTAGCGCTACACATACCTCAGCGTTGGGCGCCATCAGATGATCCGTTGTTATTGTTTTCTTCGGTCGGCTTTAGAGATTACAGAGATCCAGCATCGCAACGTCCTTTACACTGATGGCTAACCGCAGAAGCATTTCTTTGCACAGACAAAATCCAGCGAGTCCCGTTAACACAGCGTCCTCCTTCAACTTCGATGTATCCAAACGAGCCAAAGGTTTTGACTTGAATTGTAGGAGCTAAATCTAATACTTAAAGCTACTGAGTTGTCTTGGTCCCGTAGAAATTAGGTTGACTCACTTTCTTTGGTGTTACGTTGTTTACTTCGTCCATAATAACAAGAAGACCATTCTACCGTTGCATCACTATACAGAGTTTATTGGCTCCACCAACACCACAGTACATAATGTCCTTTTGAATATTCAATACATTCATCCAAAGGGAAGTTTACATACATTCACCGCTTTTGCGGTCAAAACCTTTTTGCCCTTCCGGGTCAAAACACCTACCTACAGCTTCTTCTTCAGTGAATTTTATTGGCAGCTTGCAATCTTTGTGCATTACCGCCATCTACTGGACTGAGGTGTGATCACTTTGGGTCGTTTAAAAAAAAAAAAAAACATTCCAGAGGATCAATCCAGAGGATCACACGCTGCGTGTTCAGCTCCTCCATCTTCCACCTCAGCTCAACCTCCAGAAAAATTAAATAAATAAAAAAAAAATTAGGCTAAAGTCTTCTGGCTAATTGTGTTTCTTTTAGAAACTCTATCACTGCTTTGGTTATAGACTGTGTTCCAGGTAGACTCAACAGGTTGCTCAAAGTAACAGAGTTCTGTGTTACCCTCTTAAGTATTTCTCTCTCTTCATAGTACTGCCTACATGTCAAAAGTACATGCTTCACGGTTTCTGTCTCCGTACAATATGGGCACATTCCGGTCTCATGTTTCCCTATTATATGTAGGCCGCTGTTCAGTCCTGTATGTCCTAACCTTAGCCTGGTGAACCAGGTTTCCTCCCATCGTGAGAGTGAGCTGATCTTTTTAACTGATACAGTCTGTTGAATTCTATATAAATGCCTACCTTTTTTTTCCCCCTTATCCCATTTATCTTGCCAGATTTTATGAATACCATCTTTAATTATTGTTTTAAATTCTGATTTGCTGAGTGGAACCTGTACTTCTACTTGCCAATTCATCTGCCTTCTCATTGCCCTCAATACCTGTGTGTGCTGGAACCCAAGTGAACTGTAATATTAGCTTCTGTTGAGTTATCCTGAAAATCATCTGTTGAACTTCATCTAAAAGATCCTGTCTGCATTTAGATCTTCCATTCTGGATGCTAATTAGGGAGGACAGAGTCCGAACAAATAACAGATTTATATGGCTTCTCTTCTTCTACCCACTGTAGAGCCATTATGATGGCCATCATCTCTGCAGACAAGATTGAGAGGTAGTTTGAAGTTCTTTTTTGTATTATGACATTATTTTTAGGAATGTATACAACCACCCCTGTTTTACCTGCTGGTTCTTTAGATGCATCTGTAAATATTTGTACTGTGTCATCATACATTACTTCTAGATACTGCTGTACACTTTGATTTTTAGCTTCTAGATTAACTACAGGGTAGCAGAAAACCCAAGGTGGAATTGTGCTCAAGTTAACAGTTTTGCTGCAAGGTATTTTATTTATTCCCATGTAATCTGCCTCTTTATTGCAATTTCATCCAAAACTACTGTTCACAATGCGACCATATTCCCAGCAATCTTCTAACACCAATTTTGTAGAATGTGTATTTTCATGCCCTTGTAGATTTACCCAATATGCTAGTGAAAGTTGTAACCTCCTAAGATTTAAAGGCATCTCCCCTACCTCTGCTTGCAGCGCTGGGATAGGTGATGTTCGGAAGGCTCCACTACACAGCCGGAGAGCTTTGGCCTGCACCCTGTCCAGTTCAGCTAATGTAGTTTTTGCTGCTGTTTTGTATACTGAACATCCATAATCAAACACTGATCGGATTATTGCAATATAAATTCTTTTCAAAGAAGAGCCTGACGCCCCCCAGCTGTACCCTGTAAGACACTTCAAAAGATTGATTGCTTTCTTACACTTGTCCACCATTCTCTGAACATGATTTTTAAAAGTAAGTTTACTATCAAACCACACACCAAGATATCTTAATTCATTAACCTGTTTGAGAGATTGTCCATATATCTTAAGATCTATTGTGGGTTCTACCCTTTTCTTAGAAAAACAGATGAATTGCGTTTTTTCCACTGAAAGGTGGAACCCCCATTTAAATGACCATTTTCCAACCTGACTAATTGCTGTTTGCATCCTTTGTTGTAAATTGTCAATATTACGGCCCCTTACCCACAATGCTCCATCATCTGCATTTAATGCCCTGTTTATCCTTTGATTCACTCCATCAAACACATCATTAATCATTATATTAAACAGAATTGGACTGCATACACTACCTTGTGGGGTGCCATTTTCTATTGTGTATGTGCCTGATGACTCTGATCCTATCCTAACCTCTATGGTTCTACCCTTTAAAACATCTTTGATCCAGCTGAACATTTTACCCCCTATTTCCATTTTATTTAACTGAGTCCTTCTTTCCACAGCATGTCATAAGCCTTCTCTATATCAAAAAAGGTTGCCAAAACAGATTCTTTATTAACTTGTGCTTTATGTATCTCATTTTCCAGGCAAACTACATGATCCATAGTTGTTCTTCCATTTCGGAAACCACTCTGGTATGGTGTGATCAGCCCTCTGCTTTCTAATTTGTACACTAACCTTTTAGTAATCATCCTCTCCATGAGTTTACATAGGTTAGATGTTAAAGCTTTTGGTCTATAGCTTTTGACATTCGTTTTATCCTTTCCTGGTTTCCCTATAGGGACTATTACTGAGTGTTTCCACCCAATGGGTAGCTTTCCTTGCTCCCAAATTTTATTATATAAAACCAGTATCAAATTTTTTGCTACATCAGATAGTTCGTCAATCATTTTATAGCATATCCCATCTCTCCCTGGTGAGGTATTTTTAACACCTATCAATGCTCTTTTTAGTTCAAACAATGTGAAATCTGCATCTAGTGAGCTCTCCCCCACCACTTTCATCACCAACATATCTTTATTTTCTTCAATGGTCCTCATTCTTAAAGCTAGCTCTTCACTGGAGAGGTTCTGTAAGCTATGTATCCTTACAAAGTATTTAGCAAGCATCTCAGCTTTTTCTCTACTGGTAACTGCCTCAGTGCAATTATCTCTTATTACTGGAAGTGAACAGTCCCTTCTTATGCCACCCATCTTTCTGATCATTCCCCATATGTCCTTAATTTTAATTCATGTCCCAATATTACTACAGAACTCTCTCCAATATTTCCTTTTGGCTTCTCTTATAATTCTTTTAACTTTAGCTTGTGCTCTTTTGTACTCCAATAAATTATCAAATGAATGATTAGATTTAACAATTGTAAGGGCTTTATTACTGTTTTTAACAGCCTCTCTACACTCATCAGACCACCATGGTACCATTTTCTTCTTCTTTGCTCCAGATGTTTTACCTATTGTTTCCTCTGCTGACTCATGTATTATGTTAATAATCATATTGTTCAACTCCTCAATATCATCACTAAAATTTGGCATGACTTCAATTAATTTGCTGCTTGTTTTAAAATTATACAGCCCCCAATTAGCCTCTTTCATTCTCCATCTTGGAATCCAATTCTCTTCAAAATTAATATTTTGACTCCTTATCTTTACCCAGATAGGATAGTGGTCACTACCCATTGCATTGTCACTGCTCACATCCCATATGCAATTACCTGCTAGTTGTTGTGATATAAACGTAAGATCAATTGCAGATTCTACACCACGAGCTGCGTCATACCTAGTGCCTCTTCCAGCATTTAGACACACTAACTGATTATCATCCATAAACTCCTCAATACCCATCTCCGTCTGTTCTAGCACTTCCCCACAGGGTATCATATGCATTAAAATCTCCACATACTATAACTTTGGATTTTTCCACACCACATACACTCTCCAACATGTCTCTAGTCATTTTTTGACAAGGATTATAAAAGTTTATTATTCTATTTTTTTGTTTTGTTGACCCATGCCTCAATTATAATTATCTCCAGCTCTTCACTACTGTTGATAGCTCTATAGTTAACACCATGTTGGATGAAGGTGACAACTCCACCACCCATAGCAAGGGTTCTATCCTTACGCACTGCTGTATAACCATACAGTGTAAAGTCTAATGAGGGTTTTAACCAAGATTCCTGAATGCAAATATTGTTAGGTTTGACTGATTGCTCCTGAATGTGCTGTTTTAGTTCTTGTCCGTTTGCAATTAGACTCCTCGCATTCCACTGTAAAATGGTTAGCATCATTAATCTCCACCACCATATGTTGACTGTGAATCTGATATCCCCATTATAAGTGTTGCATTAATGATCTCTACTGACATCTCTTCCATTTCCAAGTACTTTTCTGCTGCTTTTGCAATTATCTTAGTTCTCTCTGTTCGGCTACATGCTTGGGCAGAACAATTAATGATTTCCACCATAAACGCTACAAACTTTCTCTTTTCCACTATAAGTGTATCCTTGGTAACATTGCAGCATTTATGTATGCTTTGAACTTGGGGTTGAATCACAGGTGCTAATCTACTATTATTGTCATTAGATTTTACCTTTCTAATTGCTTCAACGTAAGTAAGCTTTTCTTTTACCTTCACGTTCTGAATTTGAACCGCTTTTTTATGCGCATCACAGCCTTTGTAAGCAGCACTAAGCTCTCCTCCACAGTTACAACACTTGATTTTAGCTCCTTTCTCACATTTCCCGTATTCATGTTCCCCTCCGCATTTAGCACAACGGAGTTTACTCTTACAGGCTGCTGCATTATGCCCAAAACGCTGGCATTTAAAGCATCTCATTGGGGGAGGGATATATGGCCTTACTATATAGCTGACATACCCAATTCTGATTCTTTCAGGAATTTTGTCTTCCTCTAGAGTCAACAATACAGACATGCTAGGCCCCTTAATGCCATCTCTTGTGAAAGGTAACCGTTTAACTCTCGTAACTCGCACTCCTCTGACATTAACCCTGATTTCTTCTTCTTTCGTTATCTCAGTTGACACTCCAGCAGTGTTAATTTTGGCAGCCATTTTTGATTTAGTCTTAGTCTTCGTCTTCAGACGAAAATGCTTATAAGTCTTAGTCACATTTTAGTCATTTTTTCTTTCATAGTTTTAGTCTAGTTTTAGTCGACGAAAAGTCATTGTATTTTTGTTACGTTTTAGTCATTAAATTTAGTCAAACTGCCGTTACCAGCATTAATTTTATTTTCAATTTAATATATAGTCTTTAGACAAAAATTGTCATTATAATATCTCTATTTAGACCAATTCAGTTTTTAATCTAGGTAATCTAGGCTGTATTGACATCACACTCTTAGTAGTAGCACTTGTGCAATGCTACATATCCCTTTTCCTTAGTTGGATAGCCTGTATGTCGTCCGCTAATTTCTAAGGTGGGATCATATATGAAGGATAGATAAAATGGTATTATAGTTTAAGAATCAAAACAAACTTTGTTTTTCCCTTTGGCTGTTGTGGAAAAACAGCATTTATTTGAAACTTCAAACTTCAAATAAAAGTGCAATGAACACAGAACACATGTTCAAAAGCAATGGCTGATGAACAAATATTTCTTGTGCATTCAAGAGGACAGTACTTTAAGTATAACTATTGACTGTCAATGCAAGTACTGCATTTACAAACAATGTAATAAAACCATTAAAAGGTATATACAAAAGGTACATACAAATATATAAAAGAAATTATGCTGTAAGTCCTCTTTTTGTCCATATGTACAGCCCTAAGTTTATTTTGCGAGCTGTGGCAAGTTGTTCTCTGAATTTTAGTTTTTCGTCAATGTAAAGTTGGTCAACCAAGTTGTTTATTTTTGTTTTCTTAGGCACTGCCAACTTCTTATCAATGCTCTCTATCATATGAATGAATGAAATCATCCTCAACTGTACGAGCAGGTAGACCGGAGCGTCCAATCCACTGGGCAATCATCTTTTCTTTAGAGATTTGTTCAGGCGAATCTGCTCTATATTTTGACACTGTTGAGAATGCCACTGGGATAGTTGATTGTGTTTTTGCACCCTGTTTCTTTTTTTGTGTAGTCTTCTCTTGGACCTAAATGAGGAGAAAGAAGATTGGATTTGTAATTACTCCCTAAAAACACACCCTAAAAGCTACAAAAGAAATTAAATAAAAACATAGACTAATATTAATTCTAGATACTAGATATTACTCACTAGTAGTATAATTATAATTTTTTTTAAAGAATACATTTTTGCATTCAAATTGATGACACAATCCTACTCATCTAAGCATACATATATGGTCAAAAAAGTGAGCAACTTTCAAATTTTTTTTTTAAATAGCTTGCTATCTACCTGCCATTACAACTAAGTTGGTACAACAAATAGGCTATAACCTAAAAAATCTTGCTACAATGTATTAAAAAAGCTGCTTTGAAACCATATGTATTGTGAAAAGCTCTATACAAATACATGTGAATTTAATTTAATTAACATTAGTTAACTAACGTTAATCCTTAGATAACAGATGGATAAAACATATTTTGCAAGATAAAAAAAAATAGTTTCTTGGCTAAGCACTTCGCTTTGCTAGCGAACATGGACATGGCAGGCTACTGACAGCGATTCATTTTCGCTATGTTGACACATACAGGAACACTGACTGATCTGACATTAAGAAAAGTAGTTGGATAAAATACTTTAGTCAGCTTACTTACCGTGATGGTGGCCGCATAAACACCGGGGTGATGTGTCTTCAGATGTCTTTTAAGATTCGTCATATTTTTTCCGCACAGTCTACAGCCACAGGGCTTCTCTCCGTCGTCGTGAGATTCTGTGACATTACACACTGTTTTCCCTTCAGATAACATATAAGTGAAATGCTTCCAGATATCATCTCTTCTTTTCCTTCCTAAAAATGCAGGTGCCGCTGACGCCATAGTTGCAAAGAGCTTGCTACTCTAGTTCAAATTTGGTAGCCTAGACTACCAGTACATGTGACGTCAGCTGCTGCTGCGTGCCGGCAGCTGGCTGGATACTGTTGGAGACGCCTTCTTTGACGGACACGCATTTTTGACGGCATAGGAAGAGATCATGTATTTTTAATGTCCGATATTCCTCAAATAACTTTCTAGTCTCGTCTCGTCTCGTCAACAAATAAACGGCATACGTTTCGTCATAGTTTTTATCATCAGATATTAGTTTAGCTTGTCAACGTCTCGTTTTAGTCACAGAAAAAGTGGGCGTTAACGAATATTTTTCGTCATCGTCTTCTTTAACGAAATTAACACTGCACTCCAGATATTACACCCATTACCTTCCATCTATCTTCTCATACTTGTGGCTTAACCTCCTTCCCAAGCAATGATTTACATTTCATTAATCCATGCTGCTGAACTCTATCTCTACATATGATCAGTAGGTTTCCATCTCGTAAAGTTTTAACAAACCGTACGTCACCTGCCAGCTTGTAAATAGCATCACTAACCTTCAAGGGATTTTATGTACAAGGGGATTGAAATCGCAGAATAACTTTCATTTCAGAACTTTGTTCTTCCTCTCCCTTTTCTCCATCAGATTCTCTCTGCTTTCTTTTCATTGTTTTCCGATTCACTATCCTCCATTCTTCGTTGTTTGATTTTCCCTCGTTACCCATGTCTACCTCAATGCCACTTCCTTCATCCACCTCACTTCCTGCACCTCCCGGATCACACCTCATTCCTCCAAACTCAGCCATCCCCCGGATGTCCACTCCAGTGCGAGCTCACCCCCACCTACCTACAGCATAAGGAAGGCTACCTATATACATTGATCTCTCAGTAATGTTCACAGCGCCACTCAGTGGTCAAAATAAGAATAACATCACCCTGCCAAACACATTTTGGCTCCTACACTCAGTAAATATACATCTGTGACATTTAAAATTTTGTCTTTAATCACTATTTATGTTCGTCTTTCTACAGACAAATCATTAACAGAATCAAAAATCGGAGCCGGGGACTTCTGGTTGAGCTGACACGGAATGACCCAGCAATTAATATTTTGTCAGAATCTCTTTAGGCTGCATTGCATGTTTTTGTTTAGTTGCCATGGGAGAATCGTGATCTCTATTTGAAACAAACAAAAATGTGATTCTCAGTTTATGTAGAATCGTGCAGCTCTATATTCAAAATATTGATTTATTAGGAATGTGTCAATATGTTCGTTTGGAACAATTTCAGCTGGACCGAGAACAAAGCAACTACTCTTAATATTCAGTCTGAAAAGAAAATGATTCATTAGTAAACCTTTGTTCACTGAACTATTGTATAAAAGCAAAATCACATTCTCAATCATGGTGACATTCTAACTAAACAGTGCTCGTTATACTGCTTTATATCAATAACAGATTATGATTAAATCGGGGCGGCAGTGGTTCAGTGGTTCATGTAGGTTGTCTACAAACCGGAAGGTTGGTGGTTCGATCCCCGGTTCCACCTGACCAAGTGTCGAGGTGTCCATGAGCAAGACACCTAATCCCAGCTGCTCCCGACGAGCTGGATGGTGCCTTGCATGGCTGACACCGCCGTCGGTGTGTGAATGGGTGAATGTGAGGCAATGTGTAAAGCGCTTTGGATGGCCATTGGTCTGTTAAAAGCGCTATATAAATGCAGTCCATTTACCATTTACCATTAAATGATTGAAATGACAATAAATTATTATATTAATGTGAACTTATGTGAAGTCTGAATGAAACGGCACATTAGACCAACTTACATCTGTCGACGACTGAAGCGTTTGCATAGAGAGTGTGTTTTACATGAGCGACACGCTTCAGTCTCTGTGTGTGTTTATAACTCTCTCATCAAACATCATCAACAACTGTTTTTCACTAGAACTGAACAAACAACAAAATGACTTTCATCACCATATTGATCTGGACACTGGCAGTATTATGTGGAGGTTTGTGTCGGTCAAGATTACAGACGTTATTTACTTGTTATCTTTATGTGTGTTGTGAAGATCTATGGTTGTAAAAGTGTTAGTGATTTCTAATCTTTCTCTCTTGTCAGAATCTGTTGGTCAGGTGACAGTGACTCAAACCTCAGAGCTGCTCTCTCAAACTGGACAATCAGTCGCTGTGAGCTGTAAATTTAGCAGAGATCCAGAGTGCTGTTATACTCAGAGCTGGTACTTACAGAAACCTGGAGAAGCTCCTAAACTCCTGATTTATGCAAACAACCGTCAGTCAGGAACTCCATCTAGATTCAGTGGCAGTGGATCTAACAGTGATTTCACTCTGACCATCAGTGGAGTCCAGACTGAAGATGCTGGACATTATTACTGTCAGAGTCGCCACTACATCAACAGTAAATATGTGTTCACACAGTGATAAAGAGTCGTACAAAAACCTCCGTCAGTCAGAGTCACAGTGACTGAACTGCAGCTGCTCACACACACACACACACACACACACACAGAGGACAAACACATGAACCACACATGAGCTCAAAATGAATTCAGCTCTATTAGACTGTGATCTGTCCGGACAGACGGGTTTGAATATGCTCATAATCAGAAAATTGAGTGTGTAAATTTATATGAAATCAAATAAATTTGTGTATCCCCAACAATATTTAACAAGTTCATTATAATCTTAAAATATTAGTTTAAACTTATTGGGCTTGTTGTCCACTGATGAGAGGCTTGATGAATCAGCTTCAGCTTGAGCTCTGATATTCCCCTCAGTGAATAAATATAGGATATGATTATGAAGGGAAAGGCACTGAAGATAAAGGTGAAGTTTGGGGCGCTGGTTTGATGCTGGAACAGCTGAGACTGAGGAGAGGTAAGCAGCCGCTTATATACTATGGCTGTTTCCTGTTGATTGGAAGATTAGATGGGCTCGCTCCTCCCTAAATTATGTTTAGAAACTTCATAAAGATGTTTTGAGCAGTTTTTCAAGCAGCTCCTTCATCTCAAACTGATTATGAATTTCTGACTCATAACTCATTTCTCATGAGCAGAAGTGAAAGTGTTCAGTTCAGAGCGTTGAACCAATCAAAGAGTGAAACTGTGAGTTTGAGGTGTAAATCTCATTTGCATTGTCAGGTTTAGTGATTGTGATCCTCTCAGAATAGAGCAGCTCCGTCTCCAGTGACCATGTTCAAACCCCAAGAGCTTCATTTGACATTTCCTGCTAAATGCAGCTGTTCTCAACTATTACAATCAATCAAAAGCAGCTGAAACTTTAGTGCAGGACTTTGAATGAACGACACACTGATCAATGATGCAGTCCAACACAAATGTAAGGCGTTCAGAAGCTTTATTGAATGAACAGCAATGGCAGCACATTGACAGACGGCTTCAGTATTGAGCTGTAGATCACGTGACTGCTGTGAATCCTGCCGGACGCTCAGATACGGCTCGTCTTCACTGGAGAAACATCAGCAGGAGCTCTTGAGGAACAAGGCCTGTTGATCAGCTCCGTCATGTGTTACTCTGCAGACGAAGCGCTCTGAGCCTTCCCAGCGTGCTTTGCTGAGGCTCAGGACGCTGCTGCGGCTGTAGCGTCCGTCCCGCTCGCTCTCTGCGCTGGTCTGAACCCCCTCGGTGACCTCTGACCCGTCCAGCGTCCAGCTCACCGTCGCCCCCTGTGGAGAGTAAGAGCTGAGCAGGCAGAGCAGTGCGGCTGATTCTCCAGAGATCTGCAGAGAAGAGGGCGGCAGCAGAGACACGGAGGGCTTCACGGTGGGCCCGCCGGCTGCACACACACACACACACACACACACACACACACACACAACACACACACACACAACACAAACACACACACACAACAGAAATGTCTTTAGCTCATGAATTAAATGTCAGACATGGTACATCAGTAAAACTCACAATCATTTCATGTTCACTGTAATTCATTGCTGCTTTCATTCATAAACCACACAGACACTCCTGAGTAAAGTCTGAAAATATTCTCCATTATAAATTCATATTTACAATTAAGAAATGTACACTGTAAAAAATGATCATAATTTCAATGGTAAAAGACTGTGGTAATGCTGCAGTAAACACTTGGTAATTAGTTAACAGTAAATACTTTTACTATATAGAGAGAAAAACTGTCATAAATCTAAAAGATAAATTCATGTAATTTAACAGTAAAAACTATTAAATGCTAAGAAACTGTTTTACTGTATATTTTTAAAAGAGTTTGACAGTGTATCAAGTGTAAGATCCTGTATATGTATAAATATAAATCCGTTCTCAGCAAATATGATACTGTAAAATTAATGCTATTTGTTTGTTTCTGAATTAAGTAAAACTTATAAAAAAAATTATAAAAACATCTCTGTCTAAGGGCAAATTGATATTTTTAGTGTGATATATTTTTACAAGAATTTTTTTTTAAATATGTAAATATATTCATTGTATTTTGAAATTAGTCATCATTCAGCACATTTCATAAACAATTATAAGTTAAATTAATATTTTTAGTATTTTAACATGTTAATCAACTGAATTTCTTTTTGCCTGATGATGACATTTGAAAACATTCATCCAGCTTCTCTGTCATGTACAAAATTAAATATATTAAATAAGACAAAAATCATAAAATATTGCAATTCATTCAAATACATTACAATTTTGGCATATATTAGGTGTGAAATTGCTCATGTAAAACATTAAGCATGAATATGAACTATGGCTTGAAATATGAAAAACATGGAATTTCACCAATAATGACATTCATAATATTGCCGGAATTTTTTTAATAATTAAATACATTAATTGGTGCAATGAATCAATAAAATGAAATTTTACAATAAATAAGATGTGAAAAGTAAAGCTTTTCAATAAGATATTTTAAAAATAATTTAATGCCAAATGTTCTTAAATAACCTTAAAACTTATTTTAAAACACACACACACACACACACATTATACATTTTCTTTAGATAATATAAAAAAGACTTACTTCTGATCACCAGTTTAGTTCCTCCTCCGAAAGTCCACCACAGTGCTTCATTCTAGAGAAAGCGTCGTACAAAAACCTCCGTCACACTCAAATAAACACACACTCCAGCAGAGAAAGAGATGAGCGACACACACACACACACACACACACACACACACACACACACACACACACACACACACACAAACACACACACACAACAATTGGACTGAAGTGACTAAAACAGCCTCATCGTCTCTAAATGTCTCTTGATGCATGAAAACTATTAAATCTCAATAATTAATATAATCTGAAAGACTCTGAGCTGATCTTTACACATCTTAATTGGGAGTTTCTAAATGATCATGTATTTCTCAAATCATTTTAACAAGTTTTGATGACCTGTGACCTCTGGAATGACCTTTGCCCTCTCATGGAGTTCACAGTGAAATACTTGTTTCTTTTAGTGATGCAACTCTGTCATTTGATTCATCAGAAAGTCTGTAGTCTGAACCAGAGACTCACGCAGAGTAAAACACAAATGATTTCTACACACACACACACACACACACACACACACACTGGATCATGAGAATAAAATACTGGATCAGTTTCCTCTGCATGTGGGCATTTTCATGTGTTTTCCTCCAGAGGGTTTTTGCTCAGAGAGTCACTTTGCATCGGCACGTGCTTCAGCGCTCAGAGTGTTTATAGCGTTCAGACTCACACACTTTATAACACACTGCTGTTGACCACGGTACAAAACCAGCAAACACCATGAATCTCTTCAGCATCTTCATCTGGATTCTGACGGCTTTTATTGCAGGTAACAGAAGTCAAAGCTGCTCATCTTTGAGTCTTTAATGTTCATTTGATTTGATGAAACACATTCATGTTGTTGTCAACAGCGTCCAGAGGAATCACTGTGACTCAGCCTGAAGCTGTGACGGTTTCTGAAGGACAAAACACCGCCATTATAAACTGTAAAACTGATCCTGGGATATATAGCTGGGGTTTAGCTTGGTATCAGCAGAAACATGGAGAAGCTCCTAAACTCATCATTTATGATGTAAATGATCGCTATGGTAACAGTTTCAGTCGATTCAGTGGAAATGGAGCACAAGGTGGGACTGATTTCACTCTGACCATCAGTGGAGTCCAGACTGAAGATGCTGGACATTATTACTGTCAGAGTCGCCACAGTGGTCCAGTGTTCACACAGTGATAAAGAGTCGTACAAAAACCTCTGTCAGTCAGAGTCACAGTGACTGAACTGAAACTGCAGCTGTTCACACACACACACACACACACACACACACACACTCCACAGTGAAGAAACGACTCAATATGATCTTATTAAACATCACTTTCTTGAGCTTCATCAGTTTTTGACCTTTTTGATTTGTGATTTTTTTTTCTCTATAAGAGTTTCAGTCGATTCAGTGGGAATGGAGCACGAGGTGGGACAGATTTCACTCTGACCATCAGTGGAGTCCAGACTGAAGATGCTGGACATTATTACCGTCACAGTGGTTCAGTGTTCAGACAGTGATAAAGAGTCGTACAAAAACCTCCATCACTCAGAGTCCCTTTTCCACCAGAATGAACCGGGTGCTAGTGCACCTGAAATAAAACCATCTAAATTAAGCATATTAATCATGTTCATTCTTAATATTCACACTTTTTAGGGAAAATAAAAATATGGTGGAAAAACAGATTTGAGACGTTGTGCTCTTATAGATCAGTGACATGAGTGAGATGTATGTAAGTCGTCCGCCATATTGGATCACTCAAGTCCTGTTCATGAACTCTCGAAAAAAAACACATCTCAAACCTGTTGCACACCGTTTCCAGGAAACATGACGTTCAACCGGAAACCGTATAGCAAAACGTTGCGCACCGGTTTGAACTTTGAACGTACCCCAGGAAATATGACATTGAACATAACAAAATAAGAAGGTGAAAACTGTAATTTTTCACAGTTTAAAAAAGTTTAACCCCCACTCCTTCACAAAACATTTTTTTACTCAGTAAATATACATCTGTGAAATTTAATATTTTGTCTTTAATCACTATTAATGTTCGTCTTTCTACAGACAAATCATTAACAGAATCAAAAGTTTGAGCCAGGGACTTCTGGTTGAGCTTTGTTCACTGAACTATTGTATAAAAGCAAAATCACATTCTCAATCATGGTGACATTCTAACTAAACAGTGCTCATTATACTGCTTTATATCAATAACGGATTATGATTAAATGATTGAAATGACAATAAATTATTATATTAATGTGAACTTATGTGAAGTCTGAATGAAACGGCACATTAGACCAACTTAAATCTGTCGACGACTGAAGCGTTTGCATAGAGAGTGTGTTTTACATGAGCGACACGCTTCAGTCTCTGTGTGTGTTTATAACTCTCTCATCAAACATCATCAACAACTGTTTTTCACTAGAACTGAACAAACAACAAAATGACTTTCATCACCATATTGATCTGGACACTGGCAGTATTATGTGGAGGTTTGTGTTGGTCAAGATTACAGACGTTATGTACTTGATATCTTTGTGTGTGAAGATCTATGGTTGTAAAAGTGTTTGTGATTTCTAATCTTTCTCTCTTGTCAGAATCTGTTGGTCAGGTGACAGTGACACAAACCTCAGAGCTGCTCTCTCAAACTGGACAATCAGTCACTGTGAGCTGTAAAACTAGCAGAGATCCAGGCTGTTGTTGTAGTGGCAAACAGTGTCTGAGCTGGTACTCACAGAAACCTGGAGAAGCTCCTAAACTCCTGATTTATGGAACAAGCAGCCGTCAGTCAGGAACTCCATCTAGATTCAGTGGCAGTGGATCTAACAGTGATTTCACTCTGACCATTAGTGGAGTCCAGACTGAAGATGCTGGACATTATTACTGTATGAGTCACCTCTGTTCAGGGGGCTGTATGTTCACACAGTGATAAAGAGTTGTACAAAAACCTCCATCAGTCAGAGTCACCATGAACTGATACACTGACAGAAACTGCAGCTGCTCTCACACACACACACACACACACACACACAGAGGACAAACACAGGAACTACACATGAGCTCAAAACTGACTTATTACTGAAATCAGCTCTAATAGACTGTGATCTTGACTACTGCAATGCGCTTCTGGCTGGACTCCCCTCTTGTGCGATCCAAACACTTCGAATGATCCAGAATGCAGCGGCACGTCTGGTCTTCAACGAGCCCAAAAGGACCCACGTCACACCACTCTTCATCTCTCTGCACTGGCTACCACTCGCTGCTCGCATCAAGTTTAAGTCGCTGACACTTGCCTACAGAGCCACCACGCGCTCAGCTCCTGCATACTTTGACTCGATTCTACAAATCCACACCCCCACCAGAAGCCTTCGTTCAGCCAATGAGCGAAGGCTTGTGGTACCATCACAGAGAGGCAAAAAATCCCTTTCCAGAACATTTTCATTCAACGTTCCCAGCTGGTGGAACGATCTGCCCACCGCCATCCGAAATGCTGATTCGTTGACAACATTCAAAAATCAACTAAAAACTCATCTCTTCCATGAGCACTTAACCTCTTAAAAAAATAAAAAAAAACTTTCCTTTCCTCTTTTCCTCCTCTTTCCCTCCCTACTCTAGCCTGTGCTACACTGAGAAATGTACACGGACTAAGTATTTCAGGCACTTGTTGCACTCACTCGACTCTTCACGACCAATCGCTTATTGTACCCCCAAGTTGTAAGTCGCTTTGGATAAAAGTGTCTGCTAAATGCATAAATGTAAATGTATGTATGTATGATCTGTCCTGACAGACGGGTTTGAATATGCTCATAATCAGAGAGTGTAAATTGATATGAAATCAAACAAACAATAATAGTGTCATATGTTGTTTTGTTTTGATATTAAACTATACAGTAACACTTTTGTATATCACCAACAATATTTAACTAGTTCATTATAATCTTAAAATATTAGTTTAAACTTATTGGGCTTGTTGTCCACTGATGAGAGGCTTGATGAAGCAGCTTCAGCTTGAGCTCTGATATTCCCCTCAGTGAATAAATATAGGATATGATTATGAAGGGAAAGGCACTGAAGATAAAGGTGAAGTTTGGGGAGCTGGTTTGATGCTGGAACAGCTGAGACTGAGGAGAGGTAAGCAGCCGCTTATATACTATGGCTGTTTCCTGTTGATTGGAAGATTAGATGGGCTCGCTCCTCCCTAAATTATGTTTAGAAACTTCATAAAGATGTTTTGAGCAGTTTTTCAAGTGGCTCCTTCATCTCAAGCTGATTATGAATTTCTGACTCATAACTCATTTGTCATGAGCAGAAGTGAAAGTGTTCAGTTCAGAGCGTTGAACCAATCAAAGAGTGAAACTGTGAGTTTGAGGTGTAAATCTCATTTGCATTGTCAGGTTTAGTGATTGTGATCCTCTCAGAATAGAGCAGCTCCGTCTCCAGTGACCATGTTCAAACCCCAAGAGCTTCATTTGACATTTCCTGCTAAATGCAGCTGTTCTCAACTATTACAATCAATCAAAAGCAGCTGAAACTTTAGTGCAGGACTTTGAATGAACGACACACTGATCAATGATGCAGTCCAACACAAATGTAAGGCGTTCAGAAGCTTTATTGAATGAACAGCAATGGCAGCACATTGACAGACGGCTTCAGTATTGAGCTGTAGATCACGTGACTGCTGTGAATCCTGCCGGACGCTCAGATACGGCTCGTCTTCACTGGAGAAACATCAGCAGGAGCTCTTGAGGAACAAGGCCTGTTGATCAGCTCCGTCATGTGTTACTCTGCAGACGAAGCGCTCTGAGCCTTCCCAGCGTGCTTTGCTGAGGCTCAGGACGCTGCTGCGGCTGTAGCGTCCGTCCCGCTCGCTCTCTGCGCTGGTCTGAACCCCCTCGGTGACCTCTGACCCGTCCAGTGTCCAGCTCACCGTCGCCCCCTGTGGAGAGTAAGAGCTGAGCAGGCAGAGCAGTGCGGCTGATTCTCCAGAGATCTGCAGAGAAGAGGGCGGCAGCAGAGACACGGAGGGCTTCACGGAGGGCCCGCCGGCTGCACACACACACACACACACACAACAGAAACGTCTTTAGCTCATGAATTAAATGTCAGACATCGTACATCAGTAAAACTCACAATCATTTCATGTTCACTGTAATTCATTGCTGCTTTCATTCATAAACCACACAGACACTCCTGAGTCAAGTCTGAAAATATTCTCCATTATAAATTCATATTTACAATTAAGAAATGTACACTGTAAAAAATGATCATAATTTCAATGGTAAAAGACTGTGGTAATGCTGCAGTAAACACTTGGTAATTAGTTAACAGTAAATACTTTTACTATATAGAGAGAAAAACTGTAATTAATCTAAAAGATAAATTGATATAATTTAACAGTAAAAACTATTAAATGCTAAGAAACTGTTTTACTGTATATTTTTAAAGAGTTTGACAGTGCATCAAGTGTAAGATCCTGTATATGTATAAATATAAATCCGTTCTCTAAAGCAAACATAATATACTGTAAAATTAATGCTATTTGTTTGTTTCTGAATTAAGCAAAACGTATAAACTTTTTTAATAAAAACATCTCTGTCTAAGGGCAAATTGATATTTTTAGTGTGATATATTTTTACAAGAATTTTTTTTAAATATGTCAATATATTCATTGTATTTTGAAATTAGTCATCATTCAGCACATTTCATAAACAATTATAAGTTAAATTAATATTTTTAGTATTTTAACATGTTAATCAACTGAATTTCTTTTTGCCTGATGATGACATTTGAAAACATTCATCCAGCTTTTCTGTCATGTACAAAATTAAATATATTAAATGAGACAAAAATCATAAAATATTGCAATTCATTCCAATACAATTACAATTTTGGCATATATTAGGTGTGAAATTGCTCATGTAAAACATTAAGCATGAATATGAACTATGGCTTGAAATATGAAAAACATGGAATTTCACCAATAATGACATTCATAATATTGCAGGATTTTTTTTTATAATTAAATACATTAATTGGTGCAATGAATCAATAAAATGAAATTTTACAATAAATAAGATGTGAAAAGTAAAGCTTTTCAATAAGATATTTAAAAAAAAAATTTAATGCCAAATGTTCTTAAATAACCTTAAAACTTATTTTAAAACACACACACACACACACACACACATTATACATTTTCATTAGATCATTTAAGAAAGACTTACTGATGGTCAGTTTAGTTCCTCCACCGAAAGTCCACCACAGTGCTTCATTCTAGAGAAAGCGTCGTACAAAAACCTGTCACACTCAAATGAACACACACTCCAGCAGAGAAAGAGTCGAGCGACACAAACACACACACACACACACACACACACACACACACACACACACACAGATATGAGACTCAACAGCAGCTCCTCTCAACATCACACATGATTATTGGACTGAAGTGACTAAAACAGCCTCATCGTCTCTAAATGTCTCTTGATGCATGAAAACTATTAAATCTCAATAATTAATATAATCTGAAAGACTCTGAGCTGATCTTTACACATCTTTATTGGGAGTTTCTAAATGATCATGTATTTCTCAAATCATTTTAACAAGTTTTGATGACCTGTGACCTCTGGAATGACCTTTGCCCTCTCATGGAGTTCACAGTGAAATACTTGTTTCTTTTAGTGATGCAACTCTGTCATTTGATTCATCAGAAACCTGTAGTCTCACGCAGAGTAAAACACAAATGATTTCTACACACACACACACACTGGATCATGAGAATGAAACACTGGATCAGTTTCCTCTGCATGTGGGCATTTTCATGTGTTTTCCTCCAGAGGGTTTTTGCTCAGAGTCACTTTGCATCGGCACGTGCTTCAGCGCTCAGAGTGTTTATAGCGTTCAGACTCACACACTTTATAACACACTGCTGTTGACCACGGTACAAAACCAGCAAACACCATGAATCTCTTCAGCAGCTTCATCTGGATTCTGACGGCTTTTATTGCAGGTAACAGAAGTCAAAGCTGCTCATCTTTGAGTCTTTAATGTTCATTTGATTTGATGAAACACATTCATGTTGTTGTCAACAGCGTCCAGAGGAATCACTGTGACTCAGCCTGAAGCTGTGACGGTTTCTGAAGGACAAAACACCGCCATTATAAACTGTAAAACTGATCCTGGGATAGATAGCTGGGGTTTAGCTTGGTATCAGCAGAAACATGGAGAAGCTCCTAAACTCATCATTTATTCTGTAAATGATCGCTATGGTAACAGTTTCAGTCGATTCAGTGGAAATGGAGCACAAGGTGGGACAGATTTCACTCTGACCATCAGTGGAGTCCAGACTGAAGATGCTGGACATTATTACTGTCAGAGTCGACACTACATCAACAGTAATTATGTGTTCACACAGTGATAAAGAGTCGTACAAAAACCTCCGTCAGTCAGAGTCACAGTGACTGAACTGAAACTGCAGCTGCTCACACACACACACACACACACACACACACACACACACACACACACTCAACAGTGAATAAACGTCTCAATATGATCTTATTGAACTTGAGCTTCATCAGTTTTTGACCTTTTTGATTGTGATTTTTTAGAAGTCATATTTGTCTCCTGTTATCATATTACATCATTCATGTAGAAATTCAGTCACTGTTGATCTTCAGTGGATATTTTTCCGTCCTTCACCACATTTTTGATTTTCTTAATTTATGATTTACAATATTCTCCTTTCTAAACTGCATCATCAGTGTCATAAACATGTTCTGATTGATCAGTTTAATAAGTCTATTGATTTATTAAAGTTCATCCCTCATAATGCAAAAATTAACATCATCACAAAAACCTCAGAGCAGATGATAATAATTTATATTAATATCTGTTTTATAAGCAATATATTATATAAATATGAATAAAAAAAATTGAAGACCAGATCACCCAACAGGAAGTGGACATCATCAAAAACAGCATATACATGTCACCATATTTAAAATTTACTTTATAAAGATTTAAGAAAGATCAAACTCAGTTGATTCAGTGTCAGACAGAGACTCGTGTGTGTGATGATCCTCGACTGCAGGAACACACATGGATTTGGTGTCAAATTTGGAGATTAACAGCTGACGTTTCAATCCAATACAGTAAAAAATATTCTCAGAGTCTCACAGCAGATATTCAGATTAATATACTGAAGCTGGTCTTGTAGATGCCATCAGAATTTAATTGAATGATTAGAAGATTGAATATTATGAAAAAGACTGATTTTACTCTGTTCTCACTTCAGTAACTGTGTGTGTGTTAATGAGTGACTGTCTTCAGGTAAATGATCTGCAGTGTGTTTGCATATTGATCAGATGCTTCAGTGTGTGAGAGTGTTTATAGTGCTGTGAGTTTAACACTTCATCACTGACACACACAACAATCTTCATCAACATGACCTTCATCATCATCTTCATCTGGACTCTCACAGCGTTTGCTCAAGGTTTGTGGAGCACAAGTTTGATATCAATTCATTTCCTCAAGTATATTGTCAAAGTTTTGAGTGTATTTTCTTCTTGTTGTGTTTCAGAGTGTAGAGGACAGATCAGCGTCACTCAGAGTCCCTCAATGACAGCTCAACCAGAACAAACTGTCAAAATCAACTGTAAAACCAGCAGTGATGTGTACAGGACTAGTTATGGGCATCGTATGGCCTGGTACTCACAGAAACCTGGAGAAGCTCCTAAACTCCTGATTTATAGAGCAAGCAGCCGTCAGTCAGGAACTCCATCTAGATTCAGTGGCAGTGGATCTAACAGTGATTTCACTCTGACCATCAGTGGAGTCCAGACTGAAGATGCTGGACATTATTACTGTCAGAGTTACCACAGTAGTGGTAATGTGTTCACACAGTGATAAAGAGTCGTACAAAAACCTCCGTCAGTCAGAGTCACAGTGACTGAACTGAAACTGCAGCTGCTCACACACACACACACACACACACACACACACACACACACACACACACACACACACACACACACACACACACACACACACACACACTCAACATGTTCACACACACAGATCTAAACATTCTCCTGCAAATGTTTTCACCAAATCAAGTCAGCAAACCAAACACACCTGAAACCAGACAAAATGGACCTGGTGGATTTTTTTTCTAATAATTTGTCTATTTTCATATTCGGCTAAAGATTGTTCAGAGATTTTGGCTATTAAAAAACATTTAATTTAACTAAACTTCAAATAAACAAAATGACTTAAAAATGTATCTTCCCATTACTTTCACAGTATATCCCAGATCTGAAAAAAAGAGATTGAGAAAGCTCAAGTGAGCAATCGAATCAAATGATCTGGAAGTTATTAAATCCACATCTCTATTTGAAAAAGATTACAGATGAGGTTGTGTGAAAACAAACAGCGTCTCATACTACCGTTTGCATGGCCTACTTTCTGGTGTATATTTTGTAATATTCAGTTTCTCCACATCTTTTGATCAATTAATTTCCATGACTTTTCCAGTCATCTGTCATTTTAAAAATCATTTCACTTGCATAAAAGAAAAACGAACCAATAAAATATTTAGAGCTGAGCTTATATCTTTTACATTTACAAACTTTGATCTTCTGTTCCTGATGGACGGTCTCTTGCTGCCCCCTGTTGGTCATTGGTCTCATGTGCACCACATATTCACAATGCATGTTTAAAGGTCCCGTTTTTCGTGTTTTTTTGAAGCTTTGATTGTGTTTACAGTGTGCAATATAACATGTGTTCATGTTTCGCGTGTAAAAAAACACAGTATTTTTCACACAATTTACTGATCTGTATACTGCTGTTTTCACTGTCCTCAAAACGGCTTGAGGATTTCCTCGTTCTATGAAGTCCCTCCTTCAGAAAAACGTATCGAGTTCTGATTGTGCCAGCGGTTCCCGTGTTGTGATTGGACAGCAGCTTAGCGCACGTTGCCTGGGAAGGTCACGCCTCTGACCATAACGGGGAGATGAACGCGCTCAAACTACAGCCCCTGAAGGCCAAACAAAGGTGATTTGACTCCGGGATGAAAATAACAGCGTCTCGACGACATGGCGACAAACAAACTATACAAACGCAACACTTCCTCTTCTCCACGCAGGAGCAACAAGACCACGCCCCCTTTTTTGCATATTCTTGTGGGCGGAGGTTAGTCAACAAACTGCTCTACTGACGTCATTAAAGCAGGAAGTACCAGGATGTAGTCCAAACCAGCCGTTCGCTGTAGGCTTTGAAAGGGAACTTCTGTTAAATAAAATATCTCGCTTGGCATTGAACTTTGAGCTTTATAATTTTACAGGTATTATTTATGCTCTAACAGCAACATTACACACTAACTAAAGTTTGAAAAATGGGATCACGAAGAACAGGACCTTTAAGCTTTATTTGCAAATTACAAAAATTAAGATGTTTTTCTCATAATTATGCAGAAATGAAAATCATACATGCATATGAAGATGAGTAAATTATGGCAGATTTTCATTGTTAGGTGAAATATCCCTTTAAGAACCTCTTCTAGTTATAGACCTTATGTGCCAGAGAAACAACGTGAAACCAGCAAATGTGGCAACATAGAACAAAATGAATTCAGCAGTTGAATCTCACTCAACACATGAGGATGAAGATGAAGCCTCATCATCTCTAAATGTATCTTGATGCATGAAAACTATTCAAATCTCAATAAATATTTCTCTTATCTTTACACATCTTAACTGGGAGTTTCTAAATGATCACGTATTTCTCAAATCATTATTAATTAGTTCTGATGACCTGTGACCTCTGGAATGACCTTTGCCCTCTTATGGAGTTCACAGTGAAATACTTGTTTCTTTTAGTGATGCAACTCTGTCATTTGATTCATCAGAAAGTCTGTATCTTCAGACACATTAATACATGTTTTTGACTCACATGGGAAAAGATCCTAACACTCTTAATGTGCCTCATCTGTGGGATCCTTACAGATTTACATAGAGATCATTTGCATTGCAGCTCAAGCTTCAGGAGGTTTTATATCTGTGAGTTTGAACACTGAGAATCTAAACCAACAGCAATCATGAGCTTCATCATCATCATCTTCATCTGGATGATCACCAGCTGCTGTTTCACAGGTCAGGAAATCTGAAGTTACACACACTCTCTTCCAACTGATCGTTTGTGTTAGAAATATTAGCCAAATATTTCATTCTGAATGTTTATTCTTTCTTCTTGATGTAGAGTCAGTTGGTGAAGTGACAGTCACTCAGACGCCTGCAGTGAAATCTGCTCATGGAGACAAAGTTACTATATCCTGTAAAACCAGTCCTGAAGTCTATCAGGGTTGGGGTTTTCAGCCTTTACACTGGTACTCACAGAAACCTGGAGAAGCTCCTAAACTCCTGATTTATAAAGCAAACATCCTCCAGTCTGGAACTCCATCTAGATTCAGTGGCAGTGGATCTAACAGTGATTTCACTCTGACCATCAGTGGAGTCCAGACTGAAGATGCTGGACATTATTACTGTCAGAGTCGCCACAGTGGTCCAGTGTTCACACAGTGATAAAGAGTCGTACAAAAACCTCCGTCAGTCAGAGTCACAGTGACTGAACTGAAACTGCAGCTGCTCACACACTATCACACACACTCGACAGTGCAGCACAAAAAACGTCAATTCTGTTTGTTGCCTTATTCCTCTGATACTGAATACACAACATTTGTTAAATTCTATATTTCATAAAATAGAACAAATTGTTACAAAACTATTTTGACAGTTACAAATGATGTTGCCTGAAAAATGCAAAAAAAATATTGAATACTGAACAATAATTTATTATTTCCATAGTAGATGAGTTAATTTTCTATATACTTTATCAAAAAAGTGCATTTAACTTTTGATCAGCAATCCTTTTATCTGCATGAAACATAAATGTCTACTCTACTTAAAAATAAATATTTTTACAATATAATTAAAATAAAATAAATCTTGCAATGCAGAAACATCAGTTTAATAACAGCCACTCAGTCTGCCTTAGTGGGAAGGATGAGACTGTCTTTCTTTGCAGAACTGATGAATTCTGGGTGTTATTGAGGACAGGCAAACTCTCAAGTCATCTTCTCATTAAACCTTGTCCTGTATTTTGTCTTTATTCCCATCATGGCTGAGAGTGAAGTCTCAAAGATATGTTGTTGGGAAAGGCAACAATATTCTCATGGCCTGAAGAGAAACCTCCTAGTGCTCCTTCTCAACCGTTCTGGGGCCTGATGATTAAATCTCATCCTGAGAGCGCGATCACTGGAGAAATCCAGAAGTTCATCTTCAGCCTTTCCGCTGAGGCCACTGGCCATCACATCACAAGAAAAGGGATCTCGATCCCAGTCATATTTCTCCATGTCAATGTCTAGTGGCTGAAATGTTCATTCAGTGACGTGATGTGACTGGTGATGGTGTTGAGTATGAAGTTCACTCCCATGCAGCTCGTATCCAAACATTCAGATAGATTTGGAAACATGTCAGCGATGCCTCTTTATAGTTTAAGTACCCACAGATCAATTTCTGCTGAATACTTTTATTTTGTCACTTGCCTCTGATATTGTGGAATAAGGCCTCTGAATAAACAGATTAAGTCATTGAGACTGAAAATGTCTGCAGGTTAGGCCAGTTTTGCCATCCAATGTTGGTGGGAAAAGAAGTTCTAGATCAGGTTTATGTTCTTTCAAAAACTCATTAAGCACGTGTCTCAGTTCGAACACTCGCTCCAAAACTTTCCCGTGTGTGTGTGCTGAGCTAAATGCGATCGTTGTATGTGCGTAGCTACATATGATGGTGTTTGGTCAGCTGAGAACTCGTGAAGAGCTAAAAAAATGTGTAAAGGAGTCAAAACAGCGGCAGGAGTTCCTCCATCACACACACAAACCAAGATCTGCTGAGGAGACGCGGTTCTGATGCCTGTGCCGAACTGTGATGGGTAACATCACGACTATGACGAGGAAAAATCAAGCGTAATGTTAGTTCTGGCAGCTCACATTAGTCAAGCTCACATCAGCTGACTATACGACTGATACACGTCTACCTATACGACGTCCACCACAGCACACATATATAAGCTCCTTCAGTATTATCAGCTGCTATCGTGTTTCTCTGGAGCTTATTACCCTCCTCCATTCCCAGCTCCTCCTCTTGTCCAGTCAGGATTTGGCATTCTGATTCCTCTTGAATCTGAGAAAATTTCCAAAATCATGTTGTACATTAAATATTTACATGAATGATATCTGCAATACATTGAGCTGAGTTTCTGGATGACGCAGTTATCATTTTCACTTCCAGCGCCAAGTTCTTTAAACAGCAAATGCACTGGTGCTCATCTGTTCACCCATGGCATGCTGGTCTAAAACCAGGCGTGTTCAGGAGCATTGATGACATGTTGCTAATTTGAGAAACTGAAAACGACTGCGGCATTGACCAACAAAAACCTGGTCTAAAGTCAATAGTGCAGTATTTTAAGTGTTTTTAAAGGGCGTGTTAGTAATATGAGACTATAGGCGGGTGCACAACGCACATACACTCTGATTATTAAACACAAAGGGATGCACATCAGCACACAAACATGCCAAATATTAAAAATAAAAGGATTCCTCTCTGGAGAAGTGTTTAGTGTTTCTGCTCACAAATTCCACCGTGTAAATAGCGAATCCGCCAACAAAACTTGCTCTTAAAGGGAATGGGAGATAAGACTCTGATTGCACCTTACAGTATGTCAAAAATACACCCATGGCCATGACTCATTAAGAGGACAACCCATTTGGACCATACGCCTGGTTCGTTGACCGATTCTTTCCATCATTAAACTAGCAAAAGTGGATTCGGATGCACAGGGAGTTCTTGCCCGGAACAAAACCATACCGCCAATCCAAACTATATGCTAATTGTCAAGCATCTTCACTCTCAGAAAAAAAAGGTACAGTGCTGTCACTGGGGCGGTACCCTAAGGTACAAAAGTGAAAAGGTACATCTTTGTACCTTACTCACCCCTAAATGGTACATATCAGTAGCCTACTTTAAGAGTGCATATTAGTACCTTTTCGGTTTTGTACCTAAGGGTACCGCCCCAGTGACAGCACGGTACCTTTTTTTCTGACAGTGATGATAGTGGTCCTGACAGAAAAACAATGTGTGTGAGCATTCTGTCCTTTTTTTCATAAATATCGAACATACACTAACATCTGTGCAGCGCTGCTAACTCCAGTGCATTCATCAAGCTGAAGCGCAAACTGCTCAATGCAATTGAGCTGATAGAAAAACAAGATACATTTCTAGTTTTAACTATTTGTTCTTCAGATATTCTTCTGACTTGACTTTGACCTGACCTGACCTAACAACAGACACTCACAGACAACAGGTTACATATAACAAAGCTAGAAAAGTGAACATGGCAAACATTAGGGCTTAAATACACAAGGACTAATGACTAAACAAGACACACATGTGAACAATCAAGACAATGAACCAATCACAACCAGAGGTGTAGTGGTAAAAAAAGAGGTGGGTAAACTATACATTCTGGGTGACCGCATCGTGGTCACGGTAAGGTGGGCCACTGCCTACCGGTGTATAGCGTATCCTGATGATAGCTATTGTTCTCAGAGAGAACAAAAATATTTAAGAGAGATGGAGAGGGGAGGCTTATATCCAGGGGTTCCAATGCAATGCACTTGTACATAATGATTAGATTTGGGATAATTTTCATAGTCGATTAATCTGTTGAATATTTTCTCAAGTAATCGATTAGTTGTTTGGTCTATAATATGTCCGAAAAATGTGGATCAGTGTTTCCCAAAAGCCCAGGATGACGTCCTCAAAATGTCTCGTTTTGTCCACAACTCAGTTTACTGTCACATATGAGAGAACACACTAGAACATATTCACATTAAACAAGCTGGAATCAAAGAATTTAACTTTTGTCTTAAAAAATTACTCAAGCCGACAAATCGATTATCAAAATAGTTGTCGATTACAGTTTTTACCAATTGCTAATGAGGCAGGTGCAGATTAACGACAGAAGGATGAATTTGGTGAAGAAGAGCGAGAGCTTTGTGTTGATGATGACAGGGTGCAGACAGCGATCGCTTGCGATTGCATTTAGAATGTAAACTTTTGATGAATTTATGAGAAATCTACAGACGCAAACAGGAAGTAAAACTCCCATTGATTTTTCTCCATAAGGATTTAGATTATCAGCCATAATGTCTAAAACATCTGAGGTAGACTGACCACGAGTTGTGAAACGAAAGTTTCTGCTTCTGTAGCTAGAGGTCTGTAAGAAAAACTACACTACCAAAAGCCCTAAGCTTAACAACGACGCCTCTGATTGGTCCAACTCGCTGTTATTACCATAGAGACAGAGCGACACGCGTCATAATCTGAAGACCACGCCCACCGGGGGGGAAAACAATCGAACACTCTCCATTGACTTTGCATTGCGGGAGGCTGCCTCCTTGTCATTTCGGACTTATTACAAAAAACTGAACAATGTATAAAAGCTGATATGTGACAAAGTGAACTGCAAACAAGCTAAACAAAACCCAGAGGCAAAAACCCAGACGTTTTTATAAGCTGTTGACCCAAAAAACGAGCGTTTAAGGACAAAAAAGTGGATTCAGGCCATTGAGACAGAGCGCTACAGGTCATATTACACTGAGAACTACGGCGACTAGAGGGGAATGTAATCAACGACAGGAAATATAATATATAAAACGGACATTTGGATATTTGACTTAACAGTGACAAAATGTTTACTGCACACAAACACATACTGATACATACTGAGTGTCAGGATCCCAAAATTTACCCCTTCATCCTGCTGAAGCGTCACTTCGTATTGCCTGTATCCACTTTTATCTTCTTAAACGCTCATTTTTTTTTGGGTCGACAGCTTATAAAAACTTATTTCTGTGTTTTTTAGCTTGTTTGCTGTACACCTTGTCACATATCAGCTTTTATACATTGTTCTGTTTTTTGTTATAAGTCCGAAATGACAATGAGGCAGCCTCCCGCAATGCAAAGTCAATGGAGAGCGTTGGATTGCCGGATATCTATGTTTGAATCTTGGTTGCGTGTCGTTCATGAATGATTCGTTCATGATTCATTTTGAACGAATCTTTAATATGACTCGGGACTACCGAGTTGTCTCAGAGAGTGATTCGTTCATTTTGAGTTGACCGCGTGTGCACATTACGCAACATATGGGTGAGATCCGAGTCTTTTGTTCTTCCTGTCAGTCCCATAGATGGAAAGAGAAAAGATTAGTTCATTTTGCTGAACGAGACTCAAAGATCCGAGTCAGTAAAATGATCCGAACGTCCCACTACTCACACTGACAGTTGCAGCGCAATATGAAAGACTTCGTCTAATTGTACAACAAACAACCAATGAAAATGAACAATATGAAACTAAAACGACATAAGCTTAATTTAAAATGGCTTAGGAACTGTAGGCTATTTAGAGGTGGATAAACTCAATTTAGAGGTGGATAAACGCACTTTGGAGGTGGGTAAACGCTATTCCCGAATTTTGAGAGGTGCGTGAACAACGTTTACGTGCGTTTAGCCTCCACTATATCCCTGATCACAACATGACACAAGACTAGGGAAGCACATGACATGATCACATGAAGGCACAATGGTATCACATGACAAACCAGGAAATATGACATTGAACATAACAAAATAAAAACATGAACATGAAACAAAACCAAAATACACAGTCAGTGGCGCCGCTAGCAATTTTGGGCCCTTGAAAGAATTTGATGTTGGGCCCTCTACCACTCAAACCTAGCTATCCAAAATCTTTGTCTGCAATTTAATAATACTGACCAATTAAGCTCCGCTCGCTCAACCCAGAATGCCCCAACTGGCTGATGAAACATTGATTCAAATTAAGATACACTTTATACAAAACAAAACTTAATGAAGTGGTCACAATCATGTCTGATCAACTCCATTCATCTTATGATGTGTCCTATCTCATGCTGTTCACTTTTCATAATCGATATAGATTGACAGATTGACAACATAGACATAAAAAACAACATTATAATATTTAAATATAAATATACAAATAAATACCTTAATGCCTGCAACAATTAGAGCACAGAGAAATTGCATGTCGGAGTGGGATATGAGTGAACGTAGTTTTTACCGGTGAGCGTGAACGGTTCATGAGTGGAGCATTTTGCTGGATTTTGCCGGAAATGCGCCATCTTTTTTTTTATATTTGGTAGATTATACATTTATAATACATTACTACTAGTACTGTTAACACAAAAAAACAAAACAAATTTGAGCCGGGGACTTCTGGTTGACACGGAATGACCCAGCAATAAATATTTTGTCAGAATCTCTTTAGGCTACATTGCATGTTTTTGTTTAGTTGCCATGGGAGAATCGTGATCTCTATTTGAAACAACAAAAATGTGATTCTTAGTTTATCTAGAATCGTGCAGCTCTATATTCAAAATATTGATTTATTAGGAATGTGTCAATATGTTCGTTTGGAACCATTTCAGCTGGACCGAGAACAAAAGCAAATACTCTTAATATTCAGTCTGAAAAGAAAATGATTCATTAGTAAACCTTTGTTCACTGAACTATTGTATAAAAGCAAAATCACATTCTCAATCATGGTGACATTCTAACTAAACAGTGCTCGTTATACTGCTTTATATCAATAACGGATTATGATTAAATGATTGAAATGACAATAAATTATTATATTAATGTGAACTTATGTGAAGTCTGAATGAAACGGCACATTAGACCAACTTAAATCTGTCGACGACTGAAGCGTTTGCATAGAGAGTGTGTTTTACATGAGCGACACGCTTCAGTCTCTGTGTGTGTTTATAACTCTCTCATCAAACATCATCAACAACTGTTTTTCACTAGAACTGAACAAACAACAAAATGACTTTCATCACCATATTGATCTGGACACTGGCAGTATTATGTGGAGGTTTGTGTCGGTCAAGATTACAGACATTATTTACTTGTTATCTTTATGTGTGTGTTGTGAAGATCTATGGTTGTAAAAGTGTTTGTGATTTCTAATCTTTCTCTCTTGTCAGAATCTGTTGGTCAGGTGACAGTGACTCAAACCTCAGAGCTGCTCTCTCAAACTGGACAATCAGTCGCTGTGAGCTGTAAAACTAGCAGAGATCCAGACTGTTGTTATGGTGATGGAAAGCCCCTTCTCAGCTGGTACTTACAGAAATCCGGAGAAGCTCCTAAACTTCTGATTTATTTTACAAACCGCCTCCAGTCAGGAACTCCATCTAGATTCAGTGGCAGTGGATCTAACAGTGATTTCACTCTGACCATCAGTGGAGTCCAGACTGAAGATGCTGGACATTATTACTGTCAGAGTCGACACTGGATCAACAGTAAACATGTGTTCACACAGTGATAAAGAGTCGTACAAAAACCTCCGTCAGTCAGAGTCACAGTGACTGAACTGAAACTACAGCTGCTCACACACACACACACACACACACACACTGACACACATGAGGTCAAAATGAAATCAGCTCTATTAGACTGTGATCTGTCCGGACAGACGGGTTTGAATATGCTCATAATCAGAAGACTGAGTGTTTAAATTGATATGAAATCAAATAAATGTGTGTATCACCAACAATATTTAACAAGTTCATTATAATCTTAAAATATTAGTTTAAACTTATTGAGCTTGTTGTCCACTGATGAGAGGCTTGATGAAGCAGCTTCAGCTTGAGCTCTGATATTCCCCTCAGTGAATAAATATAGGATATGATTATGAAGGGAAAGGCACTGAAGATAAAGGTGAAGTTTGGGGAGCTGGTTTGATGCTGGAACAGCTGAGACTGAGGAGAGGTAAGCAGCCGCTTATATACTATGGCTGTTTCCTGTTGATTGGAAGATTAAATTATGTTTAGAAACTTCATAAAGATGTTTTGAGCAGTTTTTCAAGCAGCTCCTTCAGCTCAAGCTGATTATGAATTTGTGACTCATAACTCATTTCTCATGAGCAGAAGTGAAAGTGTTCAGTTCAGAGCGTTGAACCAATCAAAGAGTGAAACTGTGAGTTTGAGGTGTAAATCTCATTTGCATTGTCAGGTTTAGTGATTGTGATCCTCTCAGAATAGAGCAGCTCCGTCTCCAGTGACCATGTTCAAACCCCAAGAGCTTCATTTGACATTTCCTGCTAAATGCAGCTGTTCTCAACTATTACAATCAATCAAAAGCAGCTGAAACTTTAGTGCAGGACTTTGAATGAACGACACACTGATCAATGATGCAGTCCAACACAAATGTAAGGCGTTCAGAAGCTTTATTGAATGAACAGCAATGGCAGCACATTGACAGACGGCTTCAGTATTGAGCTGTAGATCACGTGACTGCTGTGAATCCTGCCGGACGCTCAGATACGGCTCGTCTTCACTGGAGAAACATCAGCAGGAGCTCTTGAGGAACAAGGCCTGTTGATCAGCTCCGTCATGTGTTACTCTGCAGACGAAGCGCTCTGAGCCTTCCCAGCGTGCTTTGCTGAGGCTCAGGACGCTGCTGCGGCTGTAGCGTCCGTCCCGCTCGCTCTCTGCGCTGGTCTGAACCCCCTCGGTGACCTCTGACCCGTCCAGCGTCCAGCTCACCGTCGCCCCCTGTGGAGAGTAAGAGCTGAGCAGGCAGAGCAGTGCGGCTGATTCTCCAGAGATCTGCAGAGAAGAGGGCGGCAGCAGAGACACGGAGGGCTTCACGGAGGGACCAGCTGCACACACACACACACACACACACACACACACACACATAACAGAAACGTCTTTAGCTCATGAATTAAATGTCAGACATGGTACATCAGTTAAAATCACAATCATGTTCACTGTAATTCATTGCTGCTTTCATTCATAAACCACACAGACACTCCTGAGTCAAGTCTGAAAATATTCTCTATTATAAATTCATATTAACAATTAAGAAATGTACACTGTAAAAAATTATCATAATTTCAATGGTAAAAGACTACAAATGCTGCGGGAAACACTTGGTAATAGTTCACAGTAAATACTTTTACTTTAGAGAAAAACGGTCATAAATCTAAAAGGTAAATTCATGTAATTTAACAGTAAAAACTATGAAATACTAATAAACTGTTTTACTGTATATTTTACAGATTTAAACAGTGCATCAAGTGTAAGATACTGTAAATGTATAAATATAAATCGGTTCTCTAAAGCAAACATGATATACTGTAAAATTAATGCTAATTTGTTTCTTTCTGAATTAAGTCAAATGTATAAACTTTTTTATAAAAATAAAACATCTCTGTCCAAGGGCAAATTGATCATTTTAATGTGATATATTTTTATGAGAAAATCGTTTTATTACTTCAATATATTCATTGTATTTTGAAAGTAGTCATCATTCAGCACATTTTCTCATAAACCAAAAAAAAAAGTTTGAATATTTTAACATGTTAATCAACTGAATTTCTTTTTGCCTGATGATGACATTTGAAAACATATTTATTTAATCTATATTCATCCAGCTTTTCTGTCATGTACAAAATGAAATATATTAAGAAATATGCCAAAAAAATCATAAAATATTGTAATTAATTAAAATGCATTAACATTTTGGCATATATTAGGTGTGAAATTGCTCATGTATAACATTAAGCATGAATATGAACTATGGCTTGAAATTCGAAAAACATGGAATTTCACCAATAATTACTTTTTCATAATATTGCCGGAACAAAAACATTTTTAATTCATCAATTGGTGCATAGAATCAATAAAATAAAATACAATTTTACAATAAATATGATGTGAATTTGATGAGATTTTTAATGAGATATTTTTGCAATCATTTCAGAATTTTGTCTCCAAATGCCCTTAAATAACCCTTAAACCTTCTTTTAAAACACACACACACACACACACACACATCATATGTTTTCATTAGATAATTTAATAAAGACTTACCGATCGTCAGTTTAGTTCCTCCACCGAAAGTCCTCCACAGTGCTTCATTCTAGAGAAAGCGTCGTACAAAAACCCCCGTCACACTCAACTGAACACACACTCCAGCAGAGAAAGAGACACGCAAGACACACACACACACACTGATATGAGACTCGACAGCAGCTCTTCTCAACATCACACATGGACTGATCCAAGAAGAGACACAACATCATGTTTCAAACTCACACCCAAAATACATTCATCACATTTATAAAACACATGTTATGTAACCAATTTACTGTAAAATATCTGCTAATTCTGTTGAGCTGGTCATTCCCTACTGGATGACCTTTGACCTGTGGTACAGTCTCATGGATGATATAAATCTGCAGCACAGGTATAAATACTCTCAGCATCAAAGTCTGAATGAAATTGATCATTAAAACTGTGTTTAGAGGGAGAAGATCTGCCAAAAAGAACATGAAGTAAATCATGAGTGTGTTTCTGAAAATAGCTAAATGACAAACCAGTGTTTCTGCTGTCTTCAGGTAAATGATCTGGAGTGTGTTTGCATATTGATCAGATGCTTCAGTGTGTGAGAGTGTTTATAGTGCTGTGAGTTGAACACTTCATCACTGACACACACAACAATCTTCATCAACATGACCTTCATCACCGTCTTCATCTGGACTCTTTTATACTGCTTTATACAAGGTGAATAGTGTAAATTTGAGGGTTTTTTTTAAATTATATAATTTTAATACAGCTTAAAAATGTCACAAAATATATTTTTATGGACTGATGAATTAATTGTTTTTTAGGCTGTAGAGCTCAGGTCACAGTGACTCAGACTCCTGTGAAAACTGCCACACCAGGAGAAACTGTTGAGATGAGCTGCAAACTCAGTAGAGATGCATCCTGCAGCCCACCCTGTGTGTCCTGGTACTCACAGAAACCTGGAGAAGCTCCTAAACTCCTGATTTACAGAACAAACCGCCTCCAGTCTGGAACTCCATCTAGATTCAGTGGCAGTGGATCTAACAGTGATTTCACTCTGACCATCAGTGGAGTCCAGACTGAAGATGCTGGACATTATTACTGTCAGAGTGAACACAGTGGTCCAGTGTTCACACAGTGATAAAGAGTCGTACAAAAACCTCCGTCAGTCAGAGTCACAGTGACTGAACTGAAACTACAGCTGCTCACACACTATCACACACACTCTACATTGAGGATTTTCAAGGATATTAAATTAAATATAAGCTTTCATTTAAGTTTTTTTTTACATGCTAAGTACTTTAATAACACTCTTTATCTTATTAAATGTTTAACATGTATCTGAGGATCATAATTCGGCCGCATGTTCTTGTTTCTTCATGTGTCTGCAGGTGTTTTCATGCTCCATTGACTGAAGTTTATTTATAAAATGTGAGCTAAAGCCCTGATCTAATGAAAGATTCTAAACAAAAATGACACAAAGAAGAGCTCAAAGACACAATTATATTTTATTTAATGACTGAGTCTTAATACAATCACACACATCTAGTCTTGTATGAAAGGCATAAAGCAGAGACGCAGATGAGAGCGACTGAAGCTGATGAATGATCGAGTCCCTCGTGTGCTGCAGAGAAACACTGTTGAGTGAGAAGAGCAGCAGATCTCCTCTGAACGTCTCCTCACAGTCTCACTGAGACACTCTCCATACACTCCAGTATAGACTGTCCTTCAGGATCCCAGCGGCTCTCCTGAGGCCTTCAGCTCCAGCCACACACACACCAGAGAGAAGAGCAGACAGATCACACTGACCAGCGGCTCTCCTGAGGCCTTCAGCTCCGGCCACACACACCAGAGAGAAGAGCAGACAGATCACACTGACCAGCGGCTCTCCTGAGACCTTCAGCTCCAGCCACACACACCATAGAGAAGAGCAGACAGATCACACTGACCAGCGGCTCTCCTGAGACCTTCAGCTCCAGCCACACACACCAGAGAGAAGAGCAGACAGATCACACTAACCAGCGGCTCTCCTGAGACCTTCAGCTCCGGCCACACACACCAGAGAGAAGAGCAGACAGATCACACTGACCAGCGGCTCTCCTGAGACCTTCAGCTCCAGCCACACACACCATAGAGAAGAGCAGACAGATCACACTGACCAGCGGCTCTCCTGAGACCTTCAGCTCCAGCCACACACACCAGAGAGAAGAGCAGACAGATCACACTGACCAGCGGCTCTCCTGAGACCTTCAGCTCCAGCCACACACACCAGAGAGAAGAGCAGACAGATCACACTGACCAGCGGCTCTCCTGAGACCTTCAGCTCCAGCCACACACACCAGAGAGAAGAGCAGACAGATCACACTGACCAGCGGCTCTCCTGAGACCTTCAGCTCCAGCCACACACACCATAGAGAAGAGCAGACAGATCACACTGACCAGCGGCTCTCCTGAGACCTTCAGCTCCGGCCACACACACCAGAGAGAAGAGCAGACAGATCACACTGACCAGCGGCTCTCCTGAGACCTTCAGCTCCAGCCACACACACCAGAGAGAAGAGCAGACAGATCACACTGACCAGCGGCTCTCCTTTAGGATTCAAGAGCAAACATGAAGAAGAAAACATTCAGAGCAAATCACATCATTATTCCATCAACACATTAATGCTCACAAAATCCTGCACATGGAGAGAAAATGATCAGAATACGGTTCACATTCGGGTAATTATGCTGATTAATTATGAAATAACTTAAAAAGGAAATATTATTGAGTTTCAAACAGCCAGAAAAACTCAATCAAGCGTCACTTTCAGTCTTTACAGAAACTTAAACACCTAATTAGATATTTCTCTATTATGTTTGTTCTTGATTCACTTTATCAGCATTAAACTTTCTAAAAGTTGATCTGAATGTTTTTAGAGAAGAATTTTCACAAAGCCTCTGATCATCAAAGCGATGAAAGTCATATTGAAGTTATATTATAGATTTGAAGAGTCATTTTCATGATCAACAGCGTCAAAGATCAGACGTGAATAAACACAAGAACTGCTGGAATTCACTGCAATTTAAGATGAACAAAGAAATCATGAAGGAAACATTGTGCACATCTACTATAAATGTATACTTAATTTCCACAAATATAAACATGATTACTCCTGAAGTATCAAACAGAGCTGATCATTAAGAGAAAATACAATTAATACATTTCTCATTGGAAATATTGCGGTTCTTTTAACAATAGACTAGAAAAACCCCATCAATCTGTGCCTTTAAAAAAGCTTTAGTAAAAAAATCTACACAGCATGCACTAAAATGGAAATAAAGTTGAAAAAAAAGTACCAAAATACAAGCCTATAATGTTATTTTCTTTCAATCTACTTTTACAATCAAACGTAGTTTGGTAAAGATAAATCTCCTGAACGCTTCAGTAACTGAACCGAACTCTCAACAAACACATCAGCTCTCTGCAGAAATCACTGACTTCACCTGCTTTATGAAGATCATCATTACTGAATTACTGACTGAAGTTATTAAAGTGAAGATGTTTCCATCATGTGTGACGCGACTCACACTCAAACTCAGTTGATTCAGTGACTGACAGAGACTCGTGTGTGTGATGATCCTCATGTCTGTTCAGAAACTGCAGGAACACACATGGATTTAGTTTCACATTTGGGGATTAACAGACGCTTCAATCCAACTACAGTAAAAATATTCTCAAAGTCTCACAGCAGATTTTCAGATTAATATACTGAAGCTGGTCTTGAAGATTTAGAATTGAATTGAATGATACAATTTTTAACAGTTTGGATAGTAGAAGATTGAATGTCATCAAAAAGATGTTTTCACTTCAGTAACTTTCTTTCTTTACTTTATTTATAAAGCACAATTTAATACAACTACAGTTACCCAAAGTGCTGTACGTAAAAATAAATATAACTGAACCTACAGAGGTCAGTTCAAAGTAAAAATCAATGTAATCAATGTAAAACATGGCTCAATATGCAATAAAAGCTTGAGATAATAAATTATTTTTTAATCGAGTTTTAAAACTTGATATAGTTGGAGGTGCTCTAACATGCAGGGGTAAAAGATTCCACAGGTGCTTCTACCGAGAAGGCCCGATCACCCCTAAGATTTAATCTAGACCTAGGAACAGTTAAAAGCAGCTGATCAGAGAGATCTAGAGATATAAGAGATCTAGATGTGTGCCATTTTACAAGGTCTGCAAGGTAAGGTGGCGCCAACCTATTAAATGATTTAAAAATCAAACAATAAAATCTTAAATTTTTTTTGGAAACGTTCTGGCAACCAATGAAGTGATGCTAAAATCTATGGATTTGTTCATCAGAATATGAACAAACCTCTGATCTAATGAGAGCAACTGGAACAGGATAAACTTATTCAGCTGGTCTTACAGAAACCTGGAGAAGCTCCTGAACGCATGATTTGTTACACAAACTGAGCAAATTAGACTCATATTTCATCATCAGGTTTTACGCGTCAAAAAATGCTGGTGATAAGCGTGCGGTAATCGTCCCGGTGTGCACAGGTCTTTACTTTTCTCCAATCTCCATTTTGGTACCCCAATGTGACTCCATGTCCAAATTGTTTCATTTTAGGCCTACCCATTTTCAATGGTCAAGAATTTAACTTTTTTAACATTTTAAACAGCTGATAATTACTGTGTTTAAAGAAGAATGTCTGAAGAACAAATAACAGTGAAACTAGAGATGTATATTGTTTCCCTATATCAAAACTATTGAATACAACACACCTCTGAGTGCCAAAAACAAAAAAAAATCTTTAATTCAAGAAGTATTAAAGATATCTTAATGTCATTTTTTTAGATTCTCGTTCTTATGAAACTTTTCTTTTGGAATCTTAGTTTTTAAGACCCTGTATGGTTCAGTCCCAGAGATATAGGGATGTCAAAGCGGTGACGTGTAGTTACGATACTGCGTATTTGAACTCTTGCTAGCTTCAGAAGCAAAATCCCATCTTCCAAATATCCCTGAAATGGACTAAAAAATAGATTCTAATAAATACATGTTTGAGAGCAAGTTGATGTGCCTCAACTTTAACTATTTTCAGTGGATTTACTCAGATAGGTTAGTTTTATGCAATTCTTTTAATAGAGGGAAACAAGATACATTTCTAGTTTAAACATTATTTATTCTTCATTCATCTTTAAATGAAATAAGTATCAGCTGTGTGCAAAGTGACCCAATTTGGTCTTTGACCACTGAAAATGGGTAAAAATCAACAATTTGAACATGGAGTCGCTTTGAGATCCCCATATGGGACTGAAGTATGTAGGGAAAGTTTGGTAAGAATGGGAATCTAGAAGGATGTTACGATATATTGAATACTTGTAGAGTTACAGGCATGCAAACTTTGGAAAAGGAATATTTATGGCAGGTATGCTCTATGAAATTGAGTTGATAGAAAAACACAAGATACATTTTTAGTTGTAACATTATTTGTTCTTTAGATATTCCTCTTTAAAAGAAAAAAGTAGGCCTATCAGCTGTATGCAAAGTGACCCACATTTGGTTTTTGACCTCAAAAAAATATGTTCAATTGACCAATTTATTGTGGAGCCACATTAAGATCTCCAAATCTCTGGGACTGAACCGTCGAGGGCCTTTCAAATGAAGATGCCAAAAGGACAGTTTGTAAAGAACCAGAATATAAAAGGATATTAAGATATCTTAAACACTTCTTGACTTACAGGCCTGCAAACTTGAGGCAAAAAACACAAGAAGTGCTTTTTGTCACTGTTGGCATATAATGATGAAACAAAGATGGCTAAAGTCGACAGATTTAACTAATAGACATACCAATCTCTGTGTAAAAATAAAATAATGATGCTGCCGTCTTTCTAAAGTCATTTTCCCCCCGTGTAATTTGGTTTCAAATCTCAAGTGAAAACTGTCCCTTTGACCCCCTCTGGATTACGCAGTAAATATACATCTGTGGAATTTCATATTTTGGCTTTCATCACTATTTATGTTGGTCTTTGTACAGAAATATATTAACAAAATCAAAAATTTGAGCCGGGAAAGTTTCCGTTTGATTTGACACGGAATGACAACAGCAAATCCACACTTGAAATTGTGCCGATTTTCAGAAGAAGAAAAAAACAGCTCTTGCTCTTGTGACTTTGCTTTTTATCAATAAAGGATTATTAACATGTGCACTTGTGAAATGTTTGTGAAGTCTGAATGAAACGGCACATTAGACCAACTTAAATCTATCGACGACTGAATCGTTTGCATAGAGAGTGTGTTTTACATGAGCGACACGCTTCAGTCTCTGTGTGTGTTTATAACTCTCTCATCAAACATCATCAACAACTGTTTTTCACTAGAACTGAACAAACAACAAAATGACTTTCATCACCATATTGATCTGGACACTGGCAGTATTATGTGGAGGTTTGTGTCGGTCAAGATTACAGACGTTATTTACTTGTTATCTTTATGTGTGTGTTGTGAAGATCTGGTTGTAAAAGTGTTTGTGATTTCTAATCTTTCTCTCTTGTCAGAATCTGTTGGTCAGGTGACAGTGACACAAACTCCCTCAGAGCTGCTCTCTCAAACTGGACAATCAGTCGCTGTGAGCTGTAAATTTAACAGAGGTCCAAACTGCTGTTATACTGATGGACAACCTGCTCTGAGCTGGTACTCACAGAAACCTGGAGAAGCTCCTAAACTCCTGATTTATTATACAACCAGCCTCCAGTCAGGAACTCCATCTAGATTCAGTGGCAGTAAATCATCTGTGAGTGATTTCACTCTGACCATCAGTGGAGTCCAGACTGAAGATGCTGGACATTATTGCTGTATGAGTGAACACAGTGTCATTGATGGTTATGTGTTCACACAGTGATAAAGAGTCGTACAAAAAGCTCCGTCAGTCAGAGTCACAGTGACTGAACTGAAACACTGACAGAAACTGCAGCTGCTCACACACACACACACACACACACACACACACACACACACACACACACACACACACACACACACACACACACACACACACACACACACACACACACACACACACACACACACACAGTGAAGAAACGACTCAATATGATCTTATTGAACTTGAGCTTCATCAGTTTTTGACCTTTTGGATTGTGATTTTTTAGAAGTCATATTTGTCTCCTGTTATCATATTACATCCTTCATGTAGAAATTTAGTCACTGTTGATCTTCAGTGGATATTTTTCCGTCCTTCACCACATTTTCTTAATTTATGATTTAAAATATTCTCCTTTCTAAACTGCATCATCAGTGTCATAAACATGTTCTGATTGATCAGTTTAATAAGATTTATTAAGTTCATTCTTCATAATGCAAAAATTAACATCATAACAAAAACCTCAGAGCAGATGATAATAATTTATATCAATATCTATGTTTTATAAGCAATATATTATATAAAACTGAATAAAAAAATTGAAGACCAGATCACCCAACAGGAATTCATCATCAAAAACAGCATATACATGTCACCATATTTAAAATTTATTTTATAAAGATTTAAGAAAGATCAAACTCAGTTGATTCAGTGTCTGACAGAGACTTGTGTGTGTGATCACACACACACACACACACACACTCAACATGTTCACACACACAGATCTAAACATTCTCTTGCAAATGTTTTCACCAAATCAAGTCAGCAGACCAAACACACCTGAAACCAGACAAAATGGACCTTGTGGAATTTTTTTTCTTCTAATAATTTGTCTATTTTCATATTCGGCTAAAGATTGTTAAGAGATTTTGGCTATTAAAAAACATTTAATTTAACTCCATTCAAATAAACAAAATGACCTAAAAATGCATCTTCCCATTACTTTCACAGTATATCCCAGATCAGAAAAACAGAGATTGAGAAAGCTCAAGTGAGCAATCGAATCAAATGATCTGGAAGTCATTAAATCCACATCTCTATTTGAAAAAGATTACAGATGAGGTTGTGTGAAAACAAACAGCGTCTCATACTACCGTTTGCATGGCCTACTTTCTGGTGTATATTTTGTAATATTCAGTAGTTTCTCCACATCTTTTGATCAATTAATTTCCATGACTTTTCCAGTCATCGGTCATTTTAAAAATCATTTCACTGGCATAAAGGAAAAATGAACCAATAAATATTTAGAGCTGAGCTTAAATCTTTTACATTTACAAACTTTGATCTTCTGTTCCTGATGGACGGTCTCTTGCTGCCCCCTGTTGGTCATTGGTCTCATGTGCACCACATATTCACAATGCATGTTTAAACAACAATTAAGATGTTTTTCTCATAATTATGCAGAAATGAAAATCATACATGCATATGAGGACGAGTAAATGATGGCAGATTTTCATTGTTAGGTGAAATATCCCTTTAAGAACCTCTTCTAGACCTTATGTGCCAGAGAAATAAGCGGCGGCCATCTTTAGTTTTATCTTTTTGCGGCATCGCTGTCAAAGAGTGATTACCTGGTGAAGTAGATTTACTTATTGTTGAGTTAACGAAAGTTATCATGAGCACTGTAATGTTTAAAGCAGATGTCATAACATGTCAGTAGCCCAGGAAGATTTTAAAACGAGCGGTTCATTCATAAATCCATAAGATCTTACCTTCATGCTGTGGAAATACAAACCGGAAAACAGAACACACAACGAGTGCGGTGCTGAAAAGGGGCGGGGCTACAGAAGCTCTATACACCTCAGTCAGGGTAGCGCCATATTTAATTTCAGACAAGAATGAATGGATGTGAGGGACAGAAGTATAGTGCATTCAATAACATAAACAACATAAAGGTTGTTCAGATGAGGAAATGTCTCGTCAGTAAAAAAGGCAGTAGATAAAAACTCCATAAAATTGTTTTTAAAGTTGTGAAAATTGTGGCCCTTTCCAAAAATCACATACTTCCCTAATAGGCATACGATGGACTCTTTACTATCCCATAAGGCCAAGGGAGAGGGTTTGTGAATGACAGTGAAGCGACGCAACTGATGCTGTTAGGTCACACGATAATGACAACATGGCTAATGTAGTATGTCCGCTAGGACTGAAGCGATCAACTCATTCCGTTGCATTGTACTTGTACATGTGTAAGGACAATAAACTTGAATCTAATCTAATCTAAGTGGGGTCAATTTAATGGATGTGACATTTTCCTAGTGGAAGATATGAGGGGGTGCATTTCTTGGCAGACTGTCTTGCCATGTCGCGCCTGTGCACTAAACGAACTACATACTATACTGTACGTACAATCATGGGCGTCAGTTTGGTTTGAAATGTGCTGGGGACAGAGACGCATTCAGAAGTGCATTTTCAGAAGTGCTGGGTACATTTTTTTTTTCTCTTTCGCGCAGGTCATGTTTTGAAAGACTATGTCCTGCAGCTTACTAATGTAAATAAATAAAAATGTCAGATGAGAGACATATTGCGGGTCTTATAGCCTATCTTACTCATGCCGACGAAAGCGCCCCGTGAATTCTTTAATATTTTTCATTTTTGCAATTTTTTTTACCACTTCATTATCAGAGTCCCACTGGAGCCCGTGTTTTGTTTATCCTCCCTATTACACATTAGTTACAGCCATTAAAATAGTTCAGTTTTGTTTTTAATGTCAAAGTAGATATATTTCGTTTTGTTTCTTTATTAAGTTAATTTAGAAAAATGTTTAAAGCATTTAATGTTTGTTAAACTAAAGTTTTTGCTTTTTAAAGTGACGACCAAGCGGCCAGCGGCCGACAGTGAGTTAACCCAACACTTTAGCCTCTGAAATCAACACTTGACTTGTCTTGCTTATTAAATCCATAAAAAACACTTAAAGCATCGTTTAAACGTTTAGCCTCCTATCACCACCATCACAGTAAAAAGGCATTTTTGACAAGATGAGGCAGGCAGATCGCAACGGCGCGCGCAAACAAAACGGGCTACACAATCTAAACAAATAATTAAAAATAAAAAACATGCTGGTTGTCTTACCTTAGGCTACACCTCTCCGCGAAATGAATATATATCCGATCTTCAATTCCCGTGCTATATGCACATTTAACGGAGTTCATGTCAACGAAATCAACCGATATGAGTATTTTATTCATCAGCTCTTTTCAACATCAAAGACCGCATTATGAGAACGAGCGACCTAAACACTGGTAAGAGCATTTAGTCTCATTAATTTTAATGAAGATGATTGTGCTTTTGAGCATCTAAAACTTAGCTTATTTTCAGTTTCACTTGTGGCAGTTTGCGTGTTGGCTTGCTTTACTCATTTGCGGCGATGCGTGTTGCATAGCGCCGTCCTATAGCCTAAAAAAGCCCGAAGCCCGGCCCGCGTCTGAGGTAGGCTATGACTGGAAAATTGGCCCAAAGCCCGGCCCTAGGGCGTAAAAAAGTCGGGGCCCGTCGGGCTCGGGCAGAAATGTAGGGCTCTACTTTGAGTAAGGCTGAAAGCGTCTTTCTTTTTAATACATTTCTTGAATGTCTCAATTACAGTAGGCCTAGCCTATAGATAATTATGATATTTGTGGCTGCACCGGGGTCCGTCATTACGCTAAATCATGAGCGGTCCATGGCACCTGCTACCCATGGCTGTTAAGAACTGTATAGGCTACATCAATCCATTACAACAATTTCGTGTTATGGGCACTGCCACTGATACAGGCAGCGGAAGAGCCTATTTTACGGAGCTTGCTTCTGCTTTTCAAACGTTTTTACAACAAAAGATGTCGTTAAAACGACATAAGATCTCGTTATATTATGAGAAAAGATGTAGTTAAAAACGACATAAGATATCGTTATTACGACACAATTGAGTGGAAAAAATAATATGTGTGTGTCAGCAATGCTTCACCGCAAAATTGAACTCGAGGTTTATAAAAAAAAAAAAAAATACATAAAAAAAAAAGTGGTGGGTACAAAAGGACTCATGACGAAATCTGGTGGGTACGCGTCCCCCCCGTCCCCCCCCGAAATCGACGCCTATGCGTACAATATACTATTACATCTAATGCAAAACATAGTATTAATGTACTTTCAACCAGAATTTGCTGGTCATAGGATTGAGCAGGGGCGTAAATCGCAGGGAGGGACAGGACCCCCCTAATCTGAGGGCTGTCCCCCCTAAAGTATTGTAAATAATATAATGCTATATACTTAAAATAAATGTGTAAGTAGTAAAACAATACAAACGCAAACGGGACAAAAATGCGTTTTAAGTTTAGAAATATTTTGATCAACATAAACTAATCAAGACTGACTGTAATATTTAATATGCTTTATCAACAGCACTGTATTTTCTAAGAATTGCACTCACAATTTTACTGGTGGTCCACTGTATGAAGAATTTTTGGGTATAATGTCACAGTTTACTTTATTTTGATATTTAACACCTACATAGTGTCCTGCACCCACTAGTAAAAATATATAAAAAAAAATTCTGAATAATTTTTGGTTTGATAGAGATTATATATATATATATATAATGGCAATTTATAATGTCAGAATTAGGAGATAAGAAGTCGTAATTATATACGTATGTGTGTGTGTGTGTAAAAAGGCACTTGCGAGTTACGCATGCCAGTTGTAATTTACCTTGCAATTTTCCATTTATATCATGCAATTCTGAGAAAAAAAGTATTTTGCGAGATAAAAAGTATTTTTTCATTAAAGTATTTTATTTTGTATTCAGTGTCGGAAACAAGCTTAGGCTACATAATATCTGGGCTTTAATGAGAGTAAAATGTGATATATAATGAGAAAGCTAATGATTGGTGTCGGTTGTTATCATGGACACTACGTCCATATTTTTTTACAGTCTGTGACGTCACCCATAGGATTCTGAAGAGCAGTTTTGAAGTGTAAAGAAGGGTCGAGCTGGCCGTCTCCATCTTGGCAGCGCGTCACTCCCGGATAAAAATGGGCAAAGAGGCGGGACGTGGGCGGAGCTGAGGTGACGTGATGACTAACAGACAGCAGATAAACGGCTATCCACCTGTCACTCAAAGTGGCCACTCCCTTAATTATGCAGAACTTTAAGGCTTTATATAATGTAAACGAATGAGTGATAGAAAAATTCACCCCCTCACAGTCGTCATGAAGGGCAAAATTAGACGTATAGACCAAAACCACAATTTGTACCAGACTGTAAACATGGGGTCTTCTGCTGTAAAGTTGGGCATTTTAACATGAGCTCAATGAGATTCTGCTCCTTCTGGAGTCTGTCTCTAGTGGCCAGTTGATGAACTGCAGTTTAAGTCACTTCTGTATTGTCTTCAAGAGAAACAGCGGGAGGTTGCCGCTTGGTTGTTGTTCATTTTAAGGCAGCTATCTTCAAATGCACGTTCTCGCAAGGGTGCTGTTTTCGTCACCACACCTGTTTACATTCATACTAAATAGAAGAACGTACTTGTTTAGCAGTCATTGAGTAATCACTGATTCAAAATAAGTACCTACTCTAGAGGATATGAGTTTTCAGACGCAGCCCGAGTCTCTCCCTCACAGCCTCGTTTTCATCTGCGTTAAATTCAACATGGCGCCTATGCTCTTTTTTATTTTGGGTCATACCTTTAACTCTGTTGGGAAGAATAAGAATCGATTCGACACATTTGCTACAAAAAGAACCAAAATAACATTTATTGAACATGCATCCAACCTAAACTCATTACACTTCGGGAATATCTGAGCCGAGCCGGACTGTGGCGTCCAGCGACTAACAAGGGCTCTCAGACCGCGAAAATACTGATACTAAACAGGAAGTGTGTGTTTGTGCCAGGAAACTCCCCAAAGGTCCAGAGGGAAAGACAAAATCCATAGTGTGAAATAATCACTTACCTCTCGCTCTAACGCACAGACACACACAGTGAGATTAAACGTATAATAACACACCATAACGATGATGCCACAGATTCTCAGTTCGTTTGTGTTGATTGGCAGATGAATGAATGTCTAAATATATGTTGTGGATTAAACGCTCGTTACAAAAACGTTATAACCGCCATCCTGCTAGAACCCAAAGCTCGAGAAGCATCTTAGAAACATTCTACATATGTTAGAACTGGCATGTATCGCATTCATTCCGCATGTGATCTCATAGCGACAGCTTCTAAACACACACACACACACACACCCCAATCTGCACAACACTCGCAAGCACAGAGTCTCCTCTTTCATGAGTGACTATTAGTGATGTGTCATCAATAATGTTGCGTTTTAACATTCAATGAGATTACAGCATGATAACACCAGCCGATGTTTCAGACTGAAAGGAAGTGTCTGAAGAAAACCTGCAGGATTATTCTGTATGATAAGGAAGGACAGCAGAAAGAGTTTGAAGGACAGACAGACGCGAGAAAGAGGGTCATGTGACTCCTGCGGGGGAGACGCTCCACTGATTAAAGTGCATGAACATACAGGAGAGGATTCGATTCAGCGTGAGGAAACTCTGCTGCAGTCCGCTCGAGTGTGTGTGTGTGTGTGTGTTCAGTAGTCCTCCACCCAGCCGTTCTCCTGGATGAAAGCGTCAATCACCTCCTTCATGGCCAGATTGGGGATCAGCTGATCTTGGGTCAGCGGACTGCGGGTGACTGGGTCAAAATGGCCAACACGCTACAGAGAGAGAGAGAGAGAACATCAAATTAAAACTGCAATTTTCATCACTAAAGGCTATTGGCTATTTCAAGAGTGATCTGTGCCTAAATTTCAATATATGTGTTAATGACATCATCTGTCTTACTCCATGAAAAATGTCTGTTATCATTAACTAAAATTAAACCTATTAAAAAAAAATTAATTAACTGAAATATAATTATGGTCCAGTTCTGATGCTCACGTGTCCACTGTTGGCACTTTGGGCGGTGGACAGGGGTCAGCATGGGCACTGGTCAGCGGCTGTGCTGCCCCATACACAACAAACTGAGATGCACTGTGTATTCTGACACCTTTCTATCAGAACCAGCATTAACTTCTTGAGCAGTTTGAGCTCCAGTAGCTCGTCTGTTTGATCGGACCACACGGGCCAGCCTTCGCTCCCCATGTGCATCAATGAGCCTTGGCCGCCCATGACCCTATGGCCGGTTCTCCACTGTTTCTTCATGACCCTGTGGCCGGTTCTCCACTGTTCCTTCATGACCCTGTGGCCGGTTCTCCACTGTTCCTTCATGACCCTGTGGCCGGTTCTCCACTGTTCCTTCATGACCCTGTGGCCGGTTCTCCACTGTTCCTTCATGACCCTGTGGCCGGTTCTCCACTGTTCCTTCATGAGCCTGTGGCCGGTTCTCCACTGTTCCTTCATGAGCCTGTGGCCGGTTCTCCACTGTTCCTTCATGAGCCTGTGGCCGGTTCTCCACTGTTCCTTCATGAGCCTGTGGCCGGTTATCCACTGTTCCTTCATGAGCCTGTGGCCGGTTCTCCACTGTTCCTTCATGAGCCTGTGGCCGGTTATCCACTGTTCCTTCATGAGCCTGTGGCCGGTTATCCACTGTTCCTTCATGACCCTGTGGCCGGTTCTCCACTGTTCCTTCATGACCCTGTGGCCGGTTCTCCACTGTTCCTTCATGAGCCTGTGGCCGGTTCTCCACTGTTCCTTCATGAGCCTGTGGCCGGTTCTCCACTGTTCCTTCATGAGCCTGTGGCCGGTTCTCCACTGTTCCTTCATGAGCCTGTGGCCGGTTATCCACTGTTCCTTCATGAGCCTGTGGCCGGTTATCCACTGTTCCTTCATGACCCTGTGGCCGGTTCTCCACTGTTCCTTCATGAGCCTGTGGCCGGTTCTCCACTGTTCCTTCATGAGCCTGTGGCCGGTTCTCCACTGTTCCTTCATGACCCTGTCGCCGGTTCTCCACTGTTCCTTCCTTGGAGCACTTTTGATAGAGACTGACCACTGCAGACCGGGAACAGCCCACAAGAGCTGCAGTTTTGGAGATGCTCTGACCCAGTCGACTAGCCATCACAATCTAGCCCTTCTCAAACTCGCTCAAATCCTTACGCTTGCACATTTTTCCTGCTTCTAACACATCAACTCTGAGGACAAATTGTTCACTTGCTGCCTAATATATCCCACCCACTAACAGGGGCTGTGATGAAGAGATCATCAGTGTTATTCACTTCACCGGTCATAATGTTATGCCTGATCAATGTGTGTGTATGTATGTATGTATGTATGTATGTATGTATGTATGTATGTATGTATGTATGTATGTATGTATGTATGTATGTATGTATGTATGTATGTATGTATGTATGTATGTATGTATGTATATATATATATATATATATATATATATATATATATATATATATATATATATATATATATATATATATATATAAATAAGTTGAAGTGCTAAAATGACTTAATATGAAAAAAAAAAAAAACTAATATTTTACAAAGAAACAACCCTAATCATAACAAAATTACAAATACCAAAAGCATTAATATAAAAAGTGAAAAAATATAGATAAATATTCATTCAAAATATTAATAAATAATATAATTGTATAGTATATAAATAATACTAAAATAACACTGAGAATTGTCTATGATTACACTATATGATTTTATATTATATTATAGAAAAGAGAAGAAACTGAAATAAAAGTAAATGGAAATATTAAAAAAAATTATAAAAACTGACTCTAAACACAACAAAATTACTAAAATTAAAACTGAAATATAAAAATAAAATACTAATAAATACCGGTACTATACTTGTATACTCCAAAAACAATTTAAGCCTTTTTTAAAAGATTTACGCAATTTAAATTGTTAGTAAAAATTCCATAAAATTTAACTGAATAATTGAGTAAGGAGTGTTAAATTACATAAGGACTAATAAATTCAATTTGATGGAATTTTACTATTAATTTAATTACGTAAATCTTTTGTGTACATTAATATAACTAAAATAACATGCTGTAATCTGATCCGCCAATCTGTGATCTTTCATCCGATCATGACGTCATCTTTCTGTGAGTCACATGGCTCAAAAAAAAAAGAACTAAACAACAACAACAACAGAAACGTGGCAGCAGAACCACACACACACACACACAGCTCAAAGATGGCAGAATTCTTGCACAAGCTGATGAAAGTGAATGTGTTTTTGTGAGCATACCTGTAGATGTTCCTCGATGTCCTTGCGATCGTAGGTGATGCCGCTCGGAGTAATGCAGGGTTCTCTCATGAGCTCAAAGCTGATCTTCCCGCACAGGTAATCTGGGATCTCTCGCTTCTGCACATGTGATGTTACACAACAATCAAACACATTGATGTTTAATGTACTATTATTGGGAACAGGATTTTAGACCAATGATATTTTATTGTGTGCGGAGAGATAATCAAAATGTCTTGACATGGTCATTTCATTTCGAGATGTTCATCACAATGTTTGAAATGATTTCTTCATACCTTCCTCTTCTCATCAACTTGAGAGAAAAGTTCATCCATGTCCATCAAATATTTATCCTGCAGAGAGCAGCACAGGAAATGACATCACTTCATCAATCATACACAGCTCTGAGGTTAGTGTATGTATAAGCGCGTCTCACGTGTTTGGATTTGTTCTTGCTGATCTCGCCTCCGTTCTGAATGTCCTCGGTTTGCTTCACTCGGCTGTCGTCGAGCTCTCTGAACACAAAGAGACGGACAGACGTTAGGACACAGATGTGTGTGTAGACTCATCACTGATGCGGGCGTCACCTCTCACCTCTCCTTCTCTGCCAGGATGAGTTTGGTGAGATAAGCATGCAGCTCGTTTTCCTGGCTGATTCGTTTCTCTTCTATGCTGTTCCAGCGTTTTTTCTTGGCGATGCGAAGAGCACTTGGGATATCGTCTCCAAAATTCAGCCGCTGTTCCTTCGCCAGGTTATAGGCTGAAAACAAGCAATTTCATCACACTGCATTTGAACTGCATATCTGTTTAGACGCCTGGACGGTTTTTAGGGAAGCACTGATACTGATAATAGATAATTATTTATATTATTAGGCCAATAACCAAAACATTGGCTGATATTAGATATAGATCTACATAGAGACTGAATTAAATTATAAAACAAGACCTTAAAATGTGCTTCAAATGACACATCAAAATGTCTTATCCCTCAAACACTGGACACTGGACTATGAAACCTTGTATATCCATATGGCCGACATGCTTTTATAAAAACTAAATGGAAAGTAACAATCATAAATATTATATATACTGTAAAATCAATCATTTAAAGGTGCAGTGTGTAGTATTTATGAGGATCTACTGACAGAAATGCAATATAATATACATAATAATAATTTGTTACATTTATATAGCGCTTTTCTAGGCACTCAAAGCGCTTTACATAGAAGGGGGGAATCTCCTCAAACACCACCAATGTACAGCACCACCTGGATGATGCGACGGCAGCCATATCGCACCCGAACGCCCACCACACACCAGCTGATGGTGCAGAGGAGACAGAGGGATGAAGCCAATTGTATATGGGGATGATTAGGAGGTCATGATGGACAGAGGCAATGGGCAAATTTGGCCAGGATGCCGGGGTTACACCTAGCCTGGCGTGGCCATACTCAATTCTAGTCAGAATATGAGTCTGGTACCGCTCCATTGAGCTTTGATTATGGGGCGTGTTTCAACCGAGCCAGGAAAGACCTCAATTGGATAGACCCACAACCAATCAGAGCAACGGAGCGACGCGTAACGTTAGTTGTCAAATGTCAACAGAACTCAACTGCACTGTGTTGCCAAGTCCGTGTTTTTCTCCATGTCCGCGGGTTGAAGCGACCCCAATTATGTGATTATATAAACCCAGGAATGCGAATTTTAGCAGGCAACGTTGCCAAAATAACATATTTTGCCAACCAAACGCCATTTTTTTCCAGAGAACCCCCCGGAAAGTTATTGTTTTGGGCTATAGTTTTGAGTAGCAATTGTGCGCGACATTGCAAAAACACTTGGAAACCCTGTCTGCACGCACGCTGGATTAAGTAACGTTACAAGAAAAAGATGTGTAAACAATCTTTGCCAGTAATAAAATAATTTAAGGATACACAGAGTACTTACCAACACGATCATCGTTTCTGAGAGAAATAGTGAAGGTGAATGCATATACGAACAAGTTCTCCGTTTAGGATAAGAGCAAATTCAACCCAAGAGCCTTCGATGACGTGGATGATTACGTTACTGTTGATCATCTGTCAATCATCGTCTAAAGCCCGCCCTGACAATTTCATTGGTCCGAACAGTTTCTGTTCGGGCATAATTACTCCTCTATGGAGCGAGTCCAGACCGAATTGCCCGAGCAAAACATTTTGTGGGCGGGGCTAAATTCGGCTGGCATCCAGGCTAGGTTACACCCCTACTCTTTATTGAAGGACATCCTGGGATTTTTAATGACCACAGAGAGTCAGGCCGTCGGTTTAACGTATCATCAGAAGGAGTGTGCTTGTTACAGTATAGTGTCCCCATCACTATACTGGGGTGTTAGGACCCACACAGACCACAGGGTGAGCGCCCCCTGCTGGCCTCACTAACACCTCTACCAGCCCAACCTAGTTTTCCCAGTTGGTCTCCCATCCAGGTACTGACCAGGCTCAGCCCTGCTTAGCTTCAGTGGGAAACCAGTCTTGGGCTACGGGGTGATATGACTTCTGGTAACTATGTGTTCCATTAAACATAACTATGTTTCCAGTAGGGCTGTGCGATATTGATGAAAAATGTGATATGCGATATCCTTGTTAAATAATGCGATATGCGATACGATATTGCTTTAAGCGTGTAAAATCAATTTAAATTATATTAAAAAATATATATATTTAAAAACAGAAGGATATAATTTGTGTGTTGTTTCACATTCTTTCTGGGAAAAGAAAGCATCAGTTCTGGGAAAAGGAAGCATTGACAGTTCGAGTGTGTAACAAGACACGAAAAAAGAATGGCTTGTGCTAGGGCTGGGTGATATATCGCATGACATTGTTAGGCGCATCTCGTCAGTAAAGCCGGTTCCTTGATTAGTAGTAAATCGCCATCACCTGCTTTCAGATAGAGCGGCATTTACTACACACTTCAAACGTGTAATGCTCATCTCTTAAAGGGGTCATATGATGCTGTTTTAAAAGTTCATTATTTTGATTATCGGGTGTAATAAAATAGGTTAACATGCTTTAATGTTCAAACAACACATAATTATACATTATTGCAGCTCCTCTATTCTCAGTCTGTCTGAAACGCGCTGATTTCTACAAAGCCCCTCCATCCCAAAAGCTCTGAGTGTTCTGATTGGCCAGCAGATTCAGTGTGTTGCGATTGGCCGAACACCTCGCGCGCGTGTTGGAAATGTAACGACCCTTAACATAAAGCGCAAACTTCAGCTTCCAAGGCTTCTGAAGCATTTGTAAACACACACAGTTAATAATGTCATTGGTTTTTTCGTATCAGTTTGAGCCGGATTCTGAAAATGCGGATGATCAAGCCTATCGATCAGAACCAAATTTGCAAGAGCGACTTGAGCAGAACGCTTCACACTGGTGAGTAATCTCTGTATATAGCCGGTGTTGTGCTCTCCCAGGTTCAGGAAGCTGCCAACTTTTAGGTTCTCCTGCCCAGGAACAGCTTTATAAATACATGTAGGCAGGTGTTCCCTGTTGGATAGAAATCGCTTTGGGGGAGACTATGAGCTTTGTAACTTTGCAGATCGTTTACATGCACAAACACATACTTTACACAGAAAAGGAAAACATTAAAAAGCATCACATGACCCCTTTAAATCAAAATTCCTACTACCTCTCTGTAGATTGCCGATGGCCTCCTCATAGTTCTCCAGCTCCAGCTGACACTGGCCCAGGAAAAAGTGCGCCTTCACTGATTGGCTGTCGAGCTCGAGGGCGTGTTTACAGTCGGCCAGCGCCTTGTCGTGTTGCTGTAGCTTCACGTAGCATAATGCTCTGTTAGTGTAGTACACGGCCACTGAGGGGTTACGGTTCTACACACAAAAAAAAAAACACGTTCAGTGAACACAGTACAACTGTTAGAAACCCTAGGGAGAGCATGTGTATTTTTTCTGGGAACAGCCACAAAATCTTCACTTGATGAGTTAAAGGGCCAGTTCACCCAAAAATGTTGTCATCACTTACTCAGCCTTAGGTTTTTCCAAACCTGTATGAGTTTCTTCTGATGAACACAAAAGAAGATATCTTAAAGAATGTTGGTATGGTAATGGCACCCATTGACTTGCATAGTAGGAAAACAATTCCATGGATGTCAATGGGTGCCGTCAACTGTTTAGTCACCAACATTCTTTAAAATATCTTCTTTTGTGTTCATCAGAAGAAACTCATACAGGTTTGGAACAACATGAGGGGGAGTAAATGATGACAATTTTCATTTTTGGGTGGACTATCCCTTTAAATGCATTACTGTACTTACCATAGTAATAAGTACAACCAAACCTAATCCTACCCTAACCCTATAGTAAGTCAATTTACTTAATATTACTCAAATATATAATTGCACTGTAACAATGACACCTTCAAATAAAGTGTAACCGGAAACCATGTTAAATTTTTTTCAAGTTACAAGTCTCTTCTGCTCTCCAAGGCTGCATTTATGTGATCAAAAATACAGAAAAACATATGTTGTTAAATATTATTACAACTGTTTTCCATGTGAATGTATAGTAAAATGTAGTTTATTCCTGTGATTCAAAGCTGAATTTATCATCATTACTCCAGTCTTCAGTGTCACATGATCCTTCACAAATCTAATATGATGATATACTGCTCAAGTATTATCAGTGCTCAATTATTAAATAACGGTTCTTGTGATAAATGTTGAAGTTTTTGCTGCTTAATTTTTTTTGAGGAAACAGTGATGCACATTTTTAACAATTCTTGGATGAATAAAAAGTTCAAAATAACGCTTGTAACATTATAAATGGCTCACTTATGATCAATTTAATGCATCCTGAATAAAAGTACTTTTGAATTACTTACTTTTGAATGATTTCCACAAAAATATGAAGTAGCACAATGGTTTTCAACACAGATAACGATCAGTAATGTTTCTAGATCAAATCATCATATTAGAATGATTTCTGAAGGATCATGTGACACTGAAGACTGGAGTAATATATTTCCCTAGCGTTAGTCCCGCCCATTTGGGTCTGCTTCATTGGCACGCACGCACACACACTGAATTTGGCACAGGTTTTTTCGCTGGATGCCCATCCTGACCCAACCCAGCACTGAGACACTGAGAGTGCTGGAACACACACACACACACACACACACACACACACACACACACACACACACACACACACACACACACACACACACACACACACACACACACACACACACACACACACACACACACACACACACACACACACACACACACACACACACACACACACACACACACACACACACACACACACACACACTCCTACGGCTCATTTGCAAGTCCAATCCGCTTAACCTGCATGTCTTTGGACTGTGTGGGGAAAACCCACACAACTGACACAGGGAGAACATGCAAACTCCACACAGAAAGGACTCCTAGCTCAGCCGGAACTTGAGCCACCGTCCCGCCCGAAGACTGAAGTAATGATGCTTTGCATCACAGGAATAAATTACATTTAGATACAAGATCTTGACTAAAAATGTATGCACCTCTTGATGGAAATAACATCACAACATGTGTGTCCATCAAGAGTTGCATCAATATTTGCTCAAGATCTTGTATTGGCAATGCAAGAGTCCAGCACTGTGTAAAGTCTCCTCCAGCACATCCCAAAGACTCTCAGTGAATTTCATGTGTGAAAATGATTCTTCATGCTCCCTCACACCCTGGACGAATCTGGACATTGTCATCCTGTAATATGGCCATGACGTGTCTTCCTACGTGGTTGTTTAAGACATTAAAAGCTACACACTCCATCAATGAGGGTTAGAAGAAACATACAGCATGCTAGAAACATCACAATCGCTGCAATAATCATCCAATCATAGACGTTTACCTTTTTAAATCCAAACAGCAACTTGTTTTTTGACCGGGCAGTGTATTTCACAATATATTACTGTGTTTTTGGTCAAATAAACGCAGCTAAATGTACATTCTGTGTGTACTCTGATACTCCAGCCCCACTCACAATGGCTTTGCTGTAGCAGGTCACGGCCTCCTGGTATTTGCGGCTGAGGAACAGGCGGTTGCCCTGCTCCTTCAGCTCCTGCGCGGAGGAGCTTTTCTCCGGGCTGCTCGCCATCTTCTCCACGGGCTCAGCGGTGGCCGCTCCCCCCTGCTTACCGATACGGTTCCCCGTCTCTTCGGTGAGCACCGGCCTGTCCCGGGGATCCAGATACCTGCAAACCTCTCACACTGGACAGCACACGTGACACATATTACACACAGAAATACACATTACATACATGTAGACTGCAATAACAAGAATTGTGCAATCACACAAATTACAGCAGGCTTGTAGCCTACATAACACACACACATCTGGACTCTGGTCAGCCTCTGACAGCTGTCAGATGATTCCTGACTCTTCCAGCTGAACTGTGAACATTCAACTCACGCGGTTTGACCGACAGCGAGAGTGAATCCTCACAATTGAGTCAAACTAATGAAATGTAAATGAATGATGATTAGAAGAGAAACTCAACAGAATGACATGTGGCTGACACATCTGTACGTCTACAGGCGCTCCACACGCTTGTAACCATTTGATGGAGCCCACTGGCGAGAATAAACACTATTTGACTTTACATCTGGTATTTTAAAATTAATACATGAATAATTTCAGGCGTACCGGGTTTGACTGCTGGACTGACGCCTGTCGTTAGCAAACCGGTAGCTATACTGGTGCTTTTATGATGACTTTTTGGTCCCTTGTCCCGATAAAAACGCTGCCAAACTCATAGTTCGACAAGATCGTGACATTAAGATGACAAATCTTCAACGCGTTCATCGGCGATCGCTAAAAACTCGACATTTTACTCGCGGGTGTGAGGCGCTAGCATCATGTTTCGGTTGTTTTGACTGTGGCGTCACGGTGACGTTGGCGGAAGTGACGAGCGGCAGTTTGTTGCCAGCGACAGGACGCCATCTTGAGGCTGCGTGAAGAAATTACATTTAAAAACACCATTAGTATAATTACCGTCTTATTATAAAATATAATTGGAAATATTTATTGCATGTAATATAAAATATAATATAATAATACTTTCTATGATTTTAATTTGATTATAAATACTAGCGTAGTCATATCAATCACTCACATAAACTGAAAAAAAGAAACCCCTCGTAATTTGTTGAACATAATCGATATGTTTGATGAACTATAATCGAACATAAAAATAACCTAACATTAAAAAATGTCTCGCCTCTCTAAAAAAACAGGAATTTCGGTTTTCGGGAATCTTCTGGTTTATAACAATGTAATTATTTTACTAACCGTTTTTAGCAAAACGTTTCTAAAACAAAACAAGTAATTCTTAAAGGGATAGTTTACCCAAATGTGAAAATTACCCCATACATTTTTACTCACCCTCAAGCCATAGGTGTAGCCTATATGACATTCTTCTTTCAGACGAACACAGAGTTATATTAATAAATGTCCTGGCTCTTCCAAGCTTTATAATGGCAGTCCAAAATTTAAAGCCCAAAAAAGTGCATCCATCAATTATAAAAGTGCTCCACACGCCTCCGAGGGGTTAATAAAGGCCTTCTGAAAGGAATCGATGGGTTTGTGTAAGAACAATATCCAAATTGAACACATTATAATGTAAAATATCTTGAATACTAAAGGACTGCCTTTAGTATTCAACTTATGCAGAAAGTGTAACGGCTCTCGCAGTTCAAAACGCTTACGCTACGTCTGACGTCATCGCGCCAGTTACACTTTTTTCGTTAGTTTTCGAAATTTTTGGGCTGCCATTATAAAGCTTGGATTAGACAGGACTTTTTTTATATATAACTTTTTGTATTCGTCTGAAAGAATAATGTCATATACATTTAGGATGACTTGAAGGTAAATCATAGGCTAATTTTCATTTTTGGGTGAACTATCCCTTTAAGTGTTTCAGGCCCTATTTTGAATCAAAATGCCAAGCGGTAACTCTGTTGAAAATATCTTCTAAATATTTATTGCATATCAAATTCACAAGGATAAATTAATAAAAATAACTTTCCAAATACCAAACACACAATTTAGAAATTTTGTTAACAGTGAAAGACATGCACTGTCTCAGTTTAGCTGGATAAGACCCCTCAGTAACGACAAACACCACAAATTCATAAAACCATTTAATGCACTTTTGATAAGGACAACATGAAATCAAAACAGCATTATAAAAGATCATGTACATAGTAATTCTGAACAATATGCCATGAAGGATTCACTTTTTTAGATTAAACTCCTACACCTCTGCTACTGAAACAAAGAGTGAGTGAGCTCAGTCTCTCTCTATGGGGAAATACTGCAGCTATGTTTAAAGAACGGGCTTGAAACTGACCTCAGAACAGCTTTCAAAGTAGAATGAGCTCCGTGCAAAACATGCACACATTCACTCTGGACAAACAGTACGGAATTAAAATCCAATTCCAAAAAAATAACATTATGGAGGGGCCAAAAAAAAAAAAGCAGTACATACTTGAGAACAAAAACAAAAAGACAAATGTCATTTCAACACTGGACAGTGGATCAGACGGGTTCAATTCTCACTGGACTGAGATATTAAAGACTACAAAGACTTTAATGAAACTGGGCATGGGCAGTTTACTACAGATGAAGCAAACATGATAAATAAAAAAGTGTGTATATGTATGAGAGCGGTTTGTGTTTGCTATGGTAGAGTGAGATGATTCAGATCTCTCCAGCCTCTCTGTCATCATGACGGCGAGATTCTGTCCTGCCATTCAGCCCGTCTGATCTCCGCTCAGATGAACTCTGCTTGCTGTCCCTCTCACGATCACGGTCCCGTGAAGACCTAACACACACATCAACTGTTACTACAAGATAACAAGGTTTGTGTGCTTATTTTTTTACACCATGGCAAAAAATACTTCAGTGGTTAAATCCAAATTTGTACAAAAACTGTAATAAAGGAATCTGATTTCTCAAAAGCTCCAGTATAGTTACTTGTGTGAGTGTTCTCGGCTGTGTCGCGAGCGGGATCTGGATCGGGAACGGTGCCGCCGGCGTCTGTCGCGCTCTTTGGAGCGAGAACGGGAACGCCGCTTCTCTCGTGATGCGGAGCGGGAACGCCGGCGTCTGCGCTCTCGGTCGCGGTCACGAGAACGAGACCTACAAACAAACATAAGTGTCCAATTTTACAAAAAAAATAAATATTTTTTTTACAGGGTTCCCACTCTTTCATGAACACCAGATTCAAGGACTTTAGCACAAAGACTGGAGGTAATAGGCTCCAGCTAGCCTAGCTTAGCACAAAGACTGGAGGTAAATGGCTCCAGCTAGCCTACTGCTCAATAAGTGACAAAATAACGGCAACATTTTCCTTTTTACATGTTGTGATGTGTATAGTTACATTGTGACCGACGGAAAAGGAAAAGTTGTGATTTTCTAGACTGATATGGTTATGAACTATACTCTCATTCCTGCATAATGATCAAGGAACTTTGAGCCGAGGATGTCTTGTTGGTTATGTAGACAGAAGTTAGCCTATTTTCAGGCGCTGTGTAATATCATTGCGACGCTGCACTCATGGTACGGCAGCAAAGTTCCTCGATTATTACGAAGGAATGAGAATATAGTTCCTAACCATATCAGTCTAGAAAATCACAACTTTTCATTTTCAGCAAGTGTATGTACTGCTCTCCATCGGTTAGTTATTTTCCCAGCTACCCCTCCACCCCCGAACATAAGCAACGTTTAGTTCTGTCTTTGATAGCGCATATACAGTAGGACAATTTTTGAAATAACACCATTCTAAACAAATTATTTCAAATTTAATTCAAGCACTTTCAAGGACAAATATTTGTTTTCAAGTCCTTTCCAGGCCTTGAATCCATGTGTCTGAAATTCAAGTACTTTCAAGAAGCGTGGGAACCCTGATTTAATAGGTATGGATTTTATTTTGATTTAGACTGATTCTGGATTATTCAGTAAACTGAATTAGTTTACAAATTAATTTGAAAGAACATCCAAAAAACAGGTGCACACAAATCAGCCATGGCTATACATTTATACCCAAAAATGCTTTGTGCTCAGCCAGATATTTTAGAGCTGAGCATAGAAAAAAATCTATTACAGAATACAGTATAAAAACTTCAATTACATTTAGATTTTATTATTTCCAAATACTTTGCCAAGCCTGAAAGTCACAATTTTAAAACGCCCAGAGTTTCCATGACTGTCAGAACTATGATTTTTATCCTGACGTTCTTGTCGCCACTTTTTGACAGACAATCTCAGGCCTCGTTTTGCTTTCTTCTTGTATTAATTATAACAAATATTAGCTGGCAAGAAGATAAATGTAAAGTGAATGGGCAACTGACCTCTTGCGTTCTCGGCTGCGTGACTTGGTCCTACAGAGAAAAAACAGACAAGAATAACCATTATTTTGGTTAATATGGAGATCAAAATTATTTAAAGTGTTTAATGACTTTAGAAACATCAGGCATTTATTGAATCTTATAAAAAAAAATAAAAAAAAAATACCTTGACCTTTAAAATGAAACTTTTGAACTTAAAAAAAAAATAAAAATAAAAATACACATTGAAAACCAGACTAGAATACCTTAAGATTAAAGTACGTTTAAAATGCACATAAAAATATTCTCACCGCTTTTTCATCCTCTCCTCTTTCTCCCGCTCTTCCCTCCTCTTCAGTCGCTCTTGGTTCCGCCTCTCCTGTTTGTCCTGCACGGTTTTCTGCAGAGAAGAAATGCTGCAGCGTCACTTTCTATTCTAAACCAATGACCCCCGCCTGCCCAGATTTAGGCTGACCCGTTACCTTCAGCTGCTCCAGCTTCTCTCTGATCTGGATGAAGCCCAGGTGCAGTTTGCCACCAAAGTGGTCAGCGAGACGCCGGTCGTTGTCATGGAGACCCAAATAGGCGGAGCAAACCTCACAGACGCGCAACTTCTGCTGCTGGAAACTGGAGGCGGGCATAGAGTTCCTGTACTCTTCCTGTAAAAACACAAAAACAACAACATGCAGACCAAATGAAGAACCTAAAGAGAAAACTCACATTAGAGGACGATTATAATGGTAATGATTTGAATAAATGAAATGTGACAGCTTGTGCTGGCAAACAAAATATAAGTACTAAAACATATGCAGTCTAACCTCTGCGTCCTTCTTCTTAGTCCGGACTTTCTCAACCTCCTGCAGAACTTTCTGTGCTTCATCTACATTTCCCTCAGCACCGAGCTGCTCAGCCTTCGCCAGCAGCTTCCCGATCTCCTCGTTCAACTCGTGAACCTTTTCTGCCTGTCAAACAAACATGTGAAACAAATGAAGCACAGATCACACAAGCCCTTTAGACAAACTAATGACTCAAATACTCGACACATAAAATACATGATATCGTGAAAACAAAGAGTTCTGAATAGTACTTTAAGGGAGTTAGCGGAGCTAGAGATCTTTTGGCACGTGTTGCTTATTTCAATTCGGGGCTGCGTTTCCCAAAAGCATCACAAGCCCAAGTTGATAATAGAATAATTGCCACCAATGGTCTCTATGATCAACGTCGACTGGCCACACACTTGAAGATTTTAAGCCCGTTTTGCGATCAGGGAGCGTGGCCCAATTCAAGGCTTGTAGCGAACGACTTTTTGAAATCCTTAATTGTGTGGTGTCATTTCGATTATTTACTGCTCCTGAATGCGTCAGAGCCTCCACCATCCCAAATGTTTGATATTTCCAACTATTGATCCGGCTTCCTCTGACGTGATACCCGCGATAGCAAATGAGAGCATGCAAGTGTCAGCTATCGGATGTTGCGTGCTTCTATAGCTGAAACTCGGCAGGCACAAACATGCCACAAAAGTGTAATATTGAGAAAGATAAAAATCACCCTTTTTTCCCTACTTTGTTTCTCACTGTAAAACAGAGCAACAACGTCGATTGTCCTCCATTTGTTTCTCCTCAAGTCACGTTTGATCGTGCAAGTCTCCGTGAGATCTCATGTCATTGTGAAATCGTTCCTCTACAATCAACAAGTGTGTGATCTCGCGAACCACCTGAATAATCTAGTGTGTGCATTGAGAGGATTTTAATGCTAAAAATCAGTTGAAACTGTCATTATGTCTCTGGTCTCCTAGTTTTAAAATCGGTTAAGATTAGGCCTGTCGCAATAATTAATATAATCGCACAATATATGTACATGACCTCAATCATTTTTTGTGATGCAATATACCTGTCATCATGTTTACATGATAATGAATGTCACCACATTTTACTCGATTGTGCTGTCATCTTGTATGTATACACAGAGCGGGTATCAACAGGTGAAAAAAAGGTTTTCCTGACAACTACTGACAGTTTGGAAGAATAAGCCCAAATGGACTCAATTTCAAATCCGCAATCCCCTGCACATAAATGTCAACGCAAAATGACGAGTGTTAAAGCCGTTTCACAAGGGAAAATGTTTATTTTCTACTTATTCAATTTTTTTATTTAGGATAAAAAAATGTTACTCTTAATTTCCATGATCTAAAGAATTAAAAGGTTGTCATTTGAAAGTAGTGTAGGTCTACTTGCATTATTATGCGGTTATATTAAGATTATACATTCAGTGGCATAAAATAAATCTTAAAATCACATTAATATCATTTATCGCAATACAAAAAGTAGTTATTGTGACAAGCCTAGTTAAGATGTGAAAATCGTATAGTGTGTCCCAGGCTTACAATGTTTTGGGAAACAACCCTGATTGGAGTAATTTTCTGTACAGCGTCATGGGTAATGTAGTGTTTCACCAGTAAGTCCACTGTTAAACATAAGCTGAAAATTATGCAGGCTGACACCTTCAGCAGAAGCAAATGCTACTGATTAATAACCTCGTAGCTTTAAAGGTTTATAAGTTATCGCTCATACCCCTTTTCCACCAAGGCAGTGCTGGTGCTAGTTCAGAGCCAGAGCCTAGTTTCAAATCGTTTTTTTGTGTTTCCACACCCAAAGCACCAGCTCTGAGCCAGGAAAAGTGATGTCTCTGGAGCATACGACTCCTTATGCTTTTGATTCACTCGTGTTTTTTTTTAATATATCATACGTGGATCGGTTTGCGCAGCGCCGATGCATCTCTAACAAGCCTGCTGTGTTTGTGTTTCCCGCTCCCTCGCTAGTGTTGCTGAGAAAGATGAGACGAATACAGTGACGTAACACTGGCTCTGTGGTGGCTCTCAGCATGTGGAAAAGCAAACGGTTCTTAGAAGGCTCGTCAGTCGAACCAACTATGAACTGGGACTAGCACTGGCTCTGAACTAGCACCCGGTTCATTCTGGTGGAAAAGGGGTATCAGCCAATTTCCCTATGGAGAAAATGAATGTACAGAAACCGACTCTTAAATGAACTAAAACCCAGAAATTATTGGATTAACAACGGACTTTAACACTGCATGGCATTGCACCCATACACTTCATACCTTTGCAGCCACCTCAGCGCTGATCTCTTCCTGTGTCTCAGCGAGACGCTTCTTGGCCAACTCAGTCCTGCGGTCGCAGTCAGCAATAAACGACTCCAGGTGATCCACCGCCTATACAACACACACACACCCCTTCAGCAACAGAATTCACACAAGCCTTCACAGCAAATTCACTGAAAGCACTAGCAGATGATCAAGTCACTTACATCCAGTTCAAAGAACAGGTCTCTCTCTTTAGATGCGATCTCATAGTCTGCTCTCAGCGCCAGATCATGGATCTTAGAGCATTCACCAAGGTCCATGCGCTACAAACACAAGACATGATGGTTTCAATATGCTGCATAAATAAACAATCTGTAGTTTCAATGTGTTTCCCCCCCCTCACCGTTCCAGAGAGAATGTCATGCGGGCAGCAGTTGAGCAGGTGCGATTTGCAGACGCGCTCATCTGTGAATTTAACCCGCTGTCTCGACTCATCTCCTGTAAGGACACAGCACATAATTGACATTGATTGAGACCACACACTCGCTCGTGTCTCTCTCTCTCACACACACACACACATACACACTCACTGCGGTGCTACACACTGCTAAATTTGCGGCCAAGGGTCACAGACCTGCCTGTCCCTGTGGTGAAATCATGAGATCTGAGTGCGGACAGCATGTGTTTGACAGTGTCAGATATAATCTTTATTACATGACAAAGTAGCAAGTAAAGGCTCTTTGTTTATGTAGAATAGAGACGTCTAAATTTCACTGACCCAAGGCCTGTTTCTCTAACTGGCTCTTTAAAGTGAATGTCTAAAAATAAACAGACCAACCCAAGAAGCTAGCAGTCTGTCATTATCAGTTATTCATTCTGTTCAGTCACCATATGGATTGACTGGTGTTCAGTGTCACTCTAGTGTATTAAGGCTGGCTGACGGCTCATCTTCACATTTTTTGTCTTCTAAAATTGTACAGTAATCTAGTTAATAGTGATCCAATAAAAATACAAGAAAGATTTATTTATAAAAAGAAACTTTGCATTTTAATACATGAAAATGGCACACGAATAAACTCATTTGAAATGGAATCAAACATGCATAATTCAATTATGCTTTTACAAATGAACCTTAAATCAGAAACTAACACTTGGAAGTTTAACGGTTACACTAAAATCATTAAAAGTCATTGCTTTACTAATCAAGATGTTGATAAATGTCAGAGAGCCAGAAAAACTAAACAGATATAGTGCATTTTCAATATATATCACTCAGCCCTAATTAGCATTTGGCTTTTATAACTGCCAATTGAGTGCAAAGGTGTATGGGATGGCAGATCGGAGAGGGATGCCATGTTTCAGAGGGTCATCTTGTACTTTAAGTGCATTATCCCTCGTGAGTACATACAGAAATGCTGGATTATCTAATGTGCATATTAAAAGCAACCAATACAAGATGTTGAACAAGTTCACCAAGTTGAAATAAAACATTGAAAACTAAAGTGAAAGGTTAATTGATACACACTGCGAGGTCTCTCCCATTCAGAACCCCTCCTGCGGTCCCAGCCTCTAAAAGTTTAAAGGGAAAAGCTTTTCTTGCCCAAACCTGTAATGAGGAAGTTGGGAATGATACAGAAGAATAAAAGTGAAGACGTCGGCGGAGGAACCGGAGTTCTCTTTCCTTTATTTATTTGTTTGTTTAAGTCAGATTTGTAGAAAGACGCTCAGGCACAGCATCAGTGTGTGTGTGTGTGTGTGTGTACTACACCCGCCTGGGCAGAAGCTTCGCATCTCCTCTGCTCACTCTTACGTTACCAACTAGCGTGATGATGTGTAAAACAGTTACTGCTGGAAAGCAAACAGTATTGTTTTTTCATATTCATAACAGCTTTAAAAAGCATTGGTGACTCACGGCTCGATGAACATGAGGCTTTTCTGCAACTCCCTTGCAGATGTAGGCTGGCAAACATACACTGAACCTTAATGAATAGAATAAAGGGGCCACAATTGTTCAGTCTGTATGAAACAAATGTACGGGAAGCATATGAATTCATCTCAGCATTCACAAAGACAGTCGCTTCATTCACACCGAGGGTGAGATTTCTTACAGCTGGTAAAACTCAATTCAACAAATTCAAGTGCATCTGCTCAAGTCCCTTCTGTTGTTTACTCATCTTAAAATCCTCTTGAGCTCATCAAAATCATATCACACAGTCTAAAAATAAAAGCCATATTTCCTCTTGGCAATGCTCCTTCAGATTTAATGCATGCATCCATTTCTAGGGAAACTACATGTCGTTTCATTTTTATGCATGTAGCTGATACTGATAACTGGAAAGGTGGCCGGTGATGAAAAATGTTGCGTATATTAAATATTATACAACATAAAATGTGCACTACCCATTGAATGGGATGTCAAAATGGCCATAATTTGCTATTTTGACAGTATGCGTGTGTATATACACGTGTGTGTGTGAATGAACTTTCGCACAGTATTCATCAATTTACTAAATATTTACAAGGCTGTCAAAATTGCCACATATTAGCTAATTGACCATGAAGACATATTGATTAAAATTACTATTAGAACTATCATTTATATAGGGGTTACATAAACATACATCAGTGGATGGATAAACCCAATTCCTTACAAAAACATTAATCTCTCGACTTTTTAATCACCGTGGCTGGAAATAACAGTTATAACTTATCTTGTTTTGCTAAGAAACCCGTATTCATGATTTATAGCATCATTTGTCACTGCTGTTGTGTTAGCTTAGCATACCGATACGTCCCACTGACGTTGTCTCACCCCCTTTATGGACACAAACATTAAACTGAAGCGTTTCAAGAGGAAATGCTGCTGCATTTAGCTAATCTTAAGGCTGTGATACATATCTTAAGAAGTTAATGTTAATCTTTGACTGGGTTATTATATTCTGGTTTGGGCTAATCTGAGCGCGCGGCCTTCAGAAATCCTCTCAAGAGCCGTTAGCACGCAGCTAACACTCACCATCCCTCGACGTTCCCATCAGCTGATCCAGCAAAGCTCTCATCTGAGCCTGGGCCGACATCCTGACACGATTAATCGCTCGCCTCACAAGGGTTATGGTGATTTTACCCTAAAAATTACAATTTAAATCATCTGCGAAACGCTTCCCTCCTGCGTCTCTCGCCTCCGCTGCTCTCTCCACTAGCGAGCGAGCAAACGAACTCAAAATGGGTGAGCGGCCAATCAGAGCGCGCGACGCAATCTTAAAGGGGACGTCTATATAATACTATATTATTATTATTACTATTACGTATAATGAATGTTTTTACATAATAATAATAATAATAATACTATTATAATAATAATAACTAAATCAACAAAACCTGTAACACAGTAATAACATCAATATTAATTAAATCAGCGATTACAAAGACATTTTGAATAAACGTTGAAATTAATTCATTTAAAACGTCATTAATACACTTTCTAAAAATATTTTTCAAACGATTTCGTAACACAATAGAAGATAGATCATAACATTTCTGTGCAAAATGAATAATATACTAACAATACTATTAATTTTTTATTTTAAAAAATAGGTAATTTCATACTTTTTGAAAGACTTTTTGTCTTTCTAGTGAGTATTATATAAGATACAAGAGCCATTAGAATAAAGTCGCTTTTTTGTCCCAGTCGAGTTGCCGTACGCGGAAGTGCCGTTGTCAAAAGCTCACCACCTAGAAGAGAAGCGAGTTCTGTCATTCACCAGGTTTGTTTTGATCAGACGAAAGTGTGTTTTTCCTAATTCTTTATTTGGTTTCTATTTAATAAACAAGTAAAGCTGTCTAATTAAAGGTTAGGAGATCATTGTAAGTGACATTTAAGACAAACTTATCAAATCTAACCTCTACAATACATGAGTTAAGTGTCTGTTTCTGCTGGACACAACCTTGTGTTTTAGTTAATGAATGCGAGTTAGATTTAGGGTTAGTTAGTTAGTTGTCTCTTATATAAGTTGTACTTGGTACATGTGTGTTTGTCATTTTAATGCCATACAATAGGCTTAAGATGTGTTTATGCTTTAAAAATCATCTTATTCACACATAAACCTTTTTTAATCTGTAACATGCACAAGAAGATGTTGCTATATAGTGTGTTTGTGTATATGTGAGTGATTAGTTTGTGTGTGGTGCAGTGCTTTTTGCCATCCAGATAACAGTTTCCAGAAAGGGTCTGTTTGTTTGGCCCCGGGCCCTTCTAGTTCACCGGCGTGCCACAGCATGACTGAGGGTTTTTTGTTGTTGTGTTTTTGTTGTTGTGTTTAACAACAGCTTCTATCTGCCACAGAACACTCTGGATGGGAAGAGAAGCAGGATTTGTTGTGTTTGAAAAGAGCATTAGTTTCCATAGGCCGTTGGATGCAGTTGTAGATTGTGATGTGCTGAAGGTTATCGATCTCTGAACTTACAGGGTTGCATAAAGGTAGGAGGGAGCTGTGAACTAGAAGAATTAATTAGCCTTCCTTTGTTTCCTTGATGGTTTAAGTTTGAGTCACTTCATTTGGACTCATACTAATGGCCTGAATCTGACTTGAAAGCAATGCAAATCTTTTTTTAACCTATGCAATGACGTAGGGCTGCACAATTAATCAAATTTGTAATCGTGATCACAATTACGGATGCCACAATTATGTAATCGTTCAAAGGCGCAATTACAACAAAAGAAAGTCAAAAAAGTGTGCTTAAGATGTATTTTTTTTCTCTATAGGTTATCTTAAGGTTTTTTTCCCATTGTTTTATTTTTATTTTTAGTGTAACATTATAATACCATGCATATTTGTACTTTTTTTTATTTAAAGAAGAAACCAACCAATGTATATTTGACATTTGAGGCATAATGCTATAGAAAAGCAATACAAGTTTTTCAGGAAGATTGTTTTCTTTTTGATATAACAATATGGCATGCAGTCGCTTCAAACAATGGCTATTCAAAACATCATTCGATGTAAATTGTGATAATCGTAATTAATAATCGCAATTACAGTTTCAAAGGGAATAATCGACAATCGTGAAGCCCTAATGACGTACAGTCGTACACAGATCAGGCATAACATTATGACAGGTGGGTGAAGTGAATAACACTGATGATCTCTTCATCACCTGTTAGTGGGTGGGATATATTAGGCAGCAAGTGAACATTTTGTCCTCAGAGTTGATGTGTTAGAAGCAGGAAAAATGGGCAAGTGTAAGGATTGGAGCGAGTTTGACAAGGGCCAAATTGTGATGGCTAGTCGACTGGGTCAGAGCATCTCCAAAACTGCATCTCTTGTGGGCTGTTCCCGGTCTGCAGTGGTCAGTCTCTATCAAAAGTGCTCCAAAGAAGGAACAGTGGAGAACCGGCCACAGGGTCATGGAGGAACAGTGGAGAACCGGCCACAGGCTCATGAAGGAACAGTGGAGAACCGGCCACAGGCTCATGAAGGAACAGTGGAGAACCAGCCACAGGCTCATGAAGGAACAGTGGAGAACCGGCCACAGGCTCATGAAGGAACAGTGGAGAACCGGCCACAGGGTCATGGGCGGCCAAGGCTCATTGATGCACGTGGGGAGCGAAGGCTGGCCCGTGTGGTCCGATCAAACAGACGAGCTACTGGAGCTCAAATTGCTCAAGAAGTTAATGCTGGTTCTGATAGAAAGGTGTGAGAATACACAGAGCATCTCAGTTTGTTGCGTATGGGGCGGCACAGCCGCAGACCAGTAAGTGTGCCCATGCTGACCCCTGACCCCGCCCAAAGCACCAACAGTGGCACGTAAGCATCAGGACTGGACCACCAGGCAATGGAAGAAGGTGGCCTGCTCTGATGAATCACGTGGATGGCCGGGTGTGTGTGCGTCGCTTACCTGGGGAACACATGGCACCAGGTGCACTATGTGAAGAAGGCGTAGCGGCGGAGGCAGTGATGCTTTGGGCAATGTTCTGCTGGGAAACCTTGGGTCCTCCATCCATGTGGATGTTACTCTGACACGCACCACCTACCTAAGCATTGTTGAGACCATGTACAGCCTTTCATGGAAACGGTATTCCCTGGTGGCTGTGGCTCTTTCAGCAGATAATGCGCCGCCGCAAAGCAAAAATTGGTCAGGAATGGTTTGAGGAGCACAACAATGAGTTTGAGGTGTTGACTTGGCCTCCAAATTCACCAGATCTCAATCCAATCGAGCATCTGTGGGATGTGACTCTCTGTGGTCATTAAAAATCCCAGGATGCCCATCGATAAAGAGTAGGGGTGTAACCCCGGCATCCTGGCCAAATGTGCCCATTGGCCCCTGTCCATCATGGCCTCCTAATCATCCCCATATATATACGATTGGCATCATCCCTCAGTCTCCTCTCCACCAATCAGCTGGTGTGTGGTGGGCGTACTGGCGCAAAATGGCTGCCGTCGCATCATCCAGGTGGATGCTGCACATTGGTGGTGGTTGAGGAGATTCCCCCCTTCTATGTAAAGCGCTTTGAGTGCCTAGAAAAGCGCTATAAAAATGTAATGAATTATTAATTAATTAAATTAATTATGTGCTGAACAAAAAATCTCCGATCCTTGGAGGCCCCACCTCACAACTTACAGGACTTAAAGGATCTGCTGCTAACATCTTGGTGCCAGACACCACAGCACACCTTCAGGGGTCTAGTGGAGTCCATGCCTCGACGGGTCAGGGCTGTTTTGGCAGCAAAAGGGGGACCAACACAATATTAGGTCATAATGTTATGCCTGATCGGTGTATTTCAGTGAATTAAAAACATTTGTGTTTTAGATGTCAATGTTGTTTTTGGTCAATATTTCAATAATTAAAAAGACACTCTGTATGTGCCGTATGAAAGTAATATGACTGTAACAGTAAAATTACGCTTAATGTACTGAATTTTGTATTAAATTATTAATGAATTTTCAGAGTCTAAATTAAGTGATTATGATGTAGTATTACAATAAAATTATATTTTGAGATACTACAAATAATTTAAACTAATATTTTAGGCGTAAGCAGATGTGTGTAGGCATTTTTCTGCAGCATTAAATTGAGAACAAAAGCCAAAACACACATTTGATGGATTAAATGGGTATATGTGAATGTATTACACAGTACTCTGGAATACAAGATTGGGTCAAATATTTGTGTATAACTCTAATTTCGATTTTCTATGTAACTCTGCTAGTCTCTTTTATCACTCATCGCTCCTGTACAATGAAATATTAGATATTTTTGGTAATCACCAGATGATTATGTCTTACCATACCTGCTTCTATCTTCCAGTGGTGTGGAGTTCTGCCGGTCTGAAATGGCAGATGCATCAGGGCGTGGTTTTGAGGCGGAGCCTCTGAAGGGTGGTGAGGCAGAAGGGGGCGTGTCTAAGGAGAAAGGCTGTGCTGGAAAGCTGGGCATATCCCAATTGACGGGCTGGCGCACGGCTGCGTTCCTCTTCTCTCTCTTCCTGTGCCTGGTGGTTGTCTTCGCCTTTTCTTTCATCCTTCCCTGCCCCGTACGGCCGCAATACGAGTCCACCTGGAACCGCACATATCCTGCTGCAGGTGACTACCGTCAAAAATACAGTAACATCCATGCATTTCTGAAAGGATACTGAATGTGTTTTTCTCCTACAGCCACGTATAATTTCCTGGCTGTTGAGGATGCCAATGAAGACAAAGTCTTGGATGTGTTCTTCATGTACAGGGACGCTGATGCCAGCCGCAACACATGTTTGAGTGAAGGTAAGCTTAAAGGGTTAGTTCACCCAAAAATGAAAATTCTGTCATTAATTACTTACCCTCATGTCGTTCGACACTCGTCAGACCTCCGTTCATCTTCGGAACACAAATGAAGATATTTTAGTGTAAATCTGATGCCTCTGAAAGGCCTCCATTGGCACAATGGCACGGTTCACGCTCAAGACCCTTAAAAGGTACTAAAGACGTCGTTACAAAGTCTGTCTCACTACAGTGGTTCTACAATAACTTTATGAATCGGCGAGAATAGTTTTTGTGCGCAAAAAACCCTAAATAGCAACTTATATAGTGATGACGATTTCAAAACACGGCATCATGAAGCTTCGAAGCGTTATGAATCAGTGAGTCGAATCATGATTCGGATCGCGTGTCAAACCGCCAAACTGCTGAATCGACTCACTGATTCATAACGCTTCGAAGCTTCATGATGCCTTGTTTTGAAATCGTCATCACTATATAAGTCGTTATTTAGGGTTTTTTTGCGCACAAAAACTATTCTCACCGATTCATAAAGTTATTTTAGAACCACTGTAGTGAGATGGACTTTGTAACGACGTCTTTAGTACCTTTTAAGGGTCTTGAGCGTGAACCGTGCCATTGAGCCAATGGAGGCCTTTCAGAGCCATCAGATTTCAACTAAAATATCTTCATTTCTGTTCTGAAGATGAACGG
>JARQWZ010002296.1:95000-162500 GCA_033150135.1 Gobio occitaniae
GGAATTCCAGACATAATGATAGAGGAAGACGTTGGCAATGACACCAAAAGAGTGAGTGACCAAATTGGTGTTAATAATAATAATTTGATGTGTATGAGTGTAATGGTAATAGTAGAATATACAATGTCTCCAATGTCAATGGTTTCCACAAAAATATGGATCAGCACAACTGTTTTCAACATTGATAATAATCAGAGATGTTTAATGAGCAGCAAATCATCATATTAGAATGATTTCTGAAGGATCATGTGACACTGAAGACTGGTGTAATGATGCTGAAAATTTGAAATACACTCACCTAAAGGATTATTAGGAACAGCTGTTCAATTTCTCATTAATGCAATTATCTAATCAACCAATCACATGGCAGTTGCTTCAATGCATTTAGGGGTGTGGTCCTGGTCAAGACAATCTCCTGAACTCCAAACTGAATGTCAGAATGGGAAAGAAAGGTGATTTAAGCAATTTTGAGCGTGGCATGGTTGTTGGTGCCAGACGGGCCGGTCTGAGTATTTCACAATCTGCTCAGTTACTGGGATTTTCACACACAACCATTTCTAGGGTTTACAAAGAATGGTGTGAAAAGGGAAAAACATCCAGTATGCGGCAGTCCTGTGGGCGAAAATGCCTTGTTGATGCTAGAGGTCAGAGGAGAATGGGTCGACTGATTCAAGCTGATAGAAGAGCAACTTTGACTGAAATAACCACTCGTTACAACCGAGGTATGCAGCAAAGCATTTGTGAAGCCACAACACGCACAACCTTGAGGCGGATGGGCTACAACAGCAGAAGACCCCACCGGGTACCACTCATCTCCACTACAAATAGGAAAAAGAGGCTACAATTTGCACGAGCTCACCAAAATTGGACAGTTGAAGACTGGAAAAATGTTGCCTGGTCTGATGAGTCTCGATTTCTGTTGAGACATTCAGATGGTAGAGTCAGAATTTGGCGTAAACAGAATGAGAACATGGATCCATCATGCCTTGTTACCACTGTGCAGGCTGGTGGTGGTGGTGTAATGGTGTGGGGGATGTTTTCTTGGCACACTTTAGGACCCTTAGTGCCAATTGGGCATCGTTTAAATGCCACGGCCTACCTGAGCATTGTTTCTGACCATGTCCATCCCTTTATGACCACCATGTCCCCATCCTCTGATGGCTACTTCCAGCAGGATAATGCACCGTCACAAAGCTCCAATCATTTCAAATTGGTTTCTTGAACATGACAATGAGTTCACTGAACTAAAATGGCCCCCACAGTCACCAGATCTCAACCCAATAGAGCATCTTTGGGATGTGGTGGAACGGGAGCTTTGTGCCCTGGATGTGCATCCCACAAATCTCCATCAACTGCAAGATGCTATCCTATCAATATGGGCCAACATTTCTAAAGAATGCTTTCAGCACCTTGTTGAATCAATGCCACGTAGAATTAAGGCAGTTCTGAAGGTGAAACGGGGTCAAACACAGTATTAGTATGTGTTCCTAATAATCCTTTAGGTGAGTATATATTCCCATATAAAACAGTTATTTAAATATTTCACAATATTTGTTTTTACTGTACTTTTGATCAAATGAATGCAGCTTTGGTGAGCATGAGACTTCTTTATAAATGTGTTAGGTGATGGTTCTCAGCGGACAGACCGGAGACGTCCTGTGGAAGGTCAATCTGTCGTTCTGGGCTCCGAGTCCTCGTCCGGCGTCTGTCCTAACACTCAACGCGTTCTCCGTGTTCATGCTCTGGGGACAGAGTCACGGCAACCAGACTGTAAGAGCGTTACACACACACGCGCAAACACACATCCACGCAAGTGCAGAAATAAGACACTGATGTGTTTGTGTTTGTTGATATTCAGATGCAGTCCTCATTCCTGCTGCATCCTCGATACTCCCAACTGCTGCTTGAAAGGAGAAATTCTGCACAGAACATTGTCTCCTTTAAGGGTATCTCTTATTCACAACATCATCAAGACTTATCTAACCATATGTATTTGAAGTAACGGATCCCCTAGTTTCACAGACAAGGCTTAAAGGGATAGTTCACCCAAAATGAAAATTAGCCCATGATTTACTCACCCTCAAGCCATCCTAGCTGTATATGACGAATACAATCAGAGTTGTATTAACAAATGTCCTGGCTCTTCCGACGCTTTATAATGGCAGCCCAAAAAAGTGCATCCATCCATTATAAAAGTGCTCCACACCAGGGGCGTAAATTTCATCTAACAGTTGGGGGGGACAATAAACATGAAATTTCTCAAGAGCAAATTTTGAAGGGGACACAAATAATACAGCCAAAATCGTTTCTTATAAGGATATGTGTACCACAAAAAACAAAAAACATTTCGTACTTAGGCTACTTGGCGTTTTGGTGCACTGAAAAATTATGTCATGTCCATTTTTCTTTTCTCTTTCATTTTATCTGACCAACAACACAAAGTGATAGTTGTTTAAATACGATTAAGGTTCACCACGCAGTCATATTATAAATATTAAATTATCTTGCGTCCTCCACAAAGTATTTTATACTATGATATTCAGATCTTTAGATATTCAACTGCAGCAAGCCCTCTGATCTGCCACTTCATATTGAGCAAAACCTTTAGGTTTAGAATGAGCGCCAATTCGGTGGCGGGTTGCTTGTATTTTGGGTTTATTAGCCAATTATTCGTAATGAAAAACACAACTACAAAACAGTACAATGACACACTCCCTTAAATAGGTGCTTTTACATTTCGCTTTGAAACCAAATCTTCCGCGATCATCTTGTCTGTCAGCTGTTTGCCCGTTCGGCTCGTGCTGTATTGAGCAGACACGTTCAGTTTGTAATAGTTGTGTCAAATGATTTTATTACTATAAAAATTAAAACGACGGTGGCCCGGGGCAGTGCCGCAGTGGGCAAGTGATGTTAACAGTGTTTTGCCTAATCTGTATTAAAGAGAAAATAATCACTTCCTCTGATGTTTAAAGTGAATAAAACAGCTTACTGGAGTTTCACAACTGCTGTCTGAAGAGCTTTGTTATCTCCCCAAACTTGTGTGGTAGTTTATCTACGGTCTATGGGTAACGTTAGTTGAGGTGCGCGGTGGATCAAACCACTGTGGGGCAAGGGGGGAGGGGGGACTCAAAATGTTTCTAAACTTAAAACGCATTTTTTTTGTCCCGTTTACGTTTGTATTGTTTTACTACTTACACATTTATTTTAAGTATATATCATTATATTATTTACAATACTCAGCATGGTTTTCAGGGGGGGACAGCCCTCAGATTGGGGGGGTCCTGTCCCCCCCGTCCCCCCCGCGATTTACGCCCCTGCTCCACACGCTTCCGGGTGGTTAATAAAGGCCTTCTGAAGCGAATCGATGGGTTTGTGCAAGACAAATATCCATATTTAACACGTTATAAAGTAAAATATCTAGCTTCCGGCGAACCGCCTTCTGTATCCAACTTACGAGCTGTTTTAACAACTTGCACTAATATATCATATATAATATATAAAAACTACTTAATTGAACGAAGGGCCTAATCCTGGCTTAATCCAAGCCCTGTCTAGGAAATTGGGCCTTGATCTTATAATGTTAGTCAAGGTTTCTTGCACCTCTTTATTAGAAGCCAAAGGTGTGTAGGCGCTTATTGTATCTGCTAGTGTTCTTCATAGTCTTCTTCCGCTCTTGAAGTCTATGGCAGCTCATTGAATACATGACTCTCTGTGGTCATTAAAAATCCCAGGATGTCCTTCGATAAAAGTGTAGGGGTGTAACCCCGGCATCATGGCCAAATTTGCCCTCTGTCCATCATGGCCTCCTAATCATCCCCAAATATATATATGATTGGTATCATCACTCTGCCTCCTCTCCACCATCAGCTCGTGTGTGGGCGTTCTGGCGCAATATGGCTGCTGTCGCATCATCCAGGTGTTGCTGCACATTGGTGGTGGTTGAGGAGATTCCCCCGTTCTATGTAAAGTGCTTTGAGTGCCTAGAAAAGCGCTATATAAATGTAACAAATTATTATTATTATGAATAATATGGTAAGGAGTTGTGAAATTTGGCACACAGATAGAGTCTGAACATGAACCACAGCATTGTTGGAGTCTCTACCTTAATCCCTCTAGTCTAGCGCCATCAACTTTCCAAATTTGCACTCACGTTTCTGTTAATACATTTTGAACCGTAAGGGCTAGAAACTAAATTATTTTCCCCTCTAATTCTTAGGCTCAAGATGATTCGATTGTTATTTTAACATATAACCCTATAATTTTCCCGTAATTTCGAATTTCCTGAAAACCTTTTTTTTTTTTCAGTTTTGAAAATGATACCTTTACCATCTCCATGTAAACAATAAAAATGCGAATCTTTGAAAACGGAGACGTCATGCACACACGTATTACGTGTTGGCGGGGTGTTTGTTGACAAAGTGACACCAACTACTGGCCTGGCATGCGCACAACAGCCATTTTAGTCATTTTCGCAGATTCATGTGAACCGGGATCGTTTCGACAACATTGTCGTCTGTTTTAATTATGTACATAACACACACAGTTTCTGCCAATCTCATGTTAATCTTGAGCACCTATAGAGTAGTGTTGCATCTTTCACATCTCCGAAGAGACTTTAGTTTGATCATATTTATAAAAGATAGATACAGCTGTACCGACTCTTTCCGAAAACACCCAAGCTCGTGCAGGTTTGCAGTGGGCAGAGTCACACACACACAATACATTATGGCATTATCACTGGACAACTTTCAATTTCCTTTATGACTTCATAAAGGGCCATACTCGGAAAAAAACTTTCCGAAACTTGTTTGAATCCTGAAGGAGTGTATTTGGCACAGAAAGTCATGCGTCCAACTCGTTTTTTGAAACTTTGGCCATGTTTAGCATGAGAATCAGTCAGAATGCATGAAATAGCATGATACCCCCCTTTAACCCTCCGGGGTTCTTCATTTATGGGTCACACTCAGGACCTTCAGGTCAAAAATGACCCGGAGGGCGGGATTAAGATAAAGATTTGAGTAAAATCAATGAAATATATTTTTGTTCAATAATATTTTTTCTTTTCTTTTTTGATGTTTTGAGATAATTTTATTATTTATAATTAATATTTATGCAATAATTATGACCCATTTTTCCCACTGAATATATATATATATATATATATATATATATATATATATATATATATATATATATATATATATATATATATATATATATATATATATATATATATATATATATATATATATATATATATATATATATATATATATATATATATATATATACACACACACACATTTTTTGTATTTTTTTATTAAAGCTGTATTTCATTTTAGAGTCAAGCCTAGGCCTCATGAAAGCAATTTTTTAAATGAGATCAGTGCCATCCGGTGGACACATTGAGCATTTTTATCAAGCAATAGCACATTTTTACCACTATAGTGGATCTTGCGTTTTATAAAAAAATCGTAGCTTCATCGGAATGGTCCAAAACTTGGTGATTTTATTAGTACTTGGTATATGAACACCCAAAAAAATTGGGGACAGGATTTGAAAAGTCTAAGTGGTCGTAAAAAAATAGTCACACTCAGGACCTTCGGGTCAAAAATGACCCCCATAGGAAATGAATGGGAAATTGGCAAAAATATGAAAATACAGAGTTTTTTTGTGCATACAATCTACAAATCAGCCAGGATGCAGAAAAAAGGGATTCAACAGTGAAGGGCTGAATCTCTAAAACATCAAGAGTGCAAAACAGACAAAAAAACTCACACACACACTTATACACACGAAAACAAATGAACGTGTGCCATTCCAAAAGCTAATTGTGTGTGTGTGAGTTTTTCGAAACTTATTTGAATCCTGAAGGAGTGTATTTGGCACAGAAAGTCATATGTCCGACTTGTTTTTTGAAACTTTGGCCATGTTTAGCATAAGAATCCAACTCTTTAACAGTGTAAATAAGTCAGAATGCATGAAATAGTATTAGACCCCACTTTAATAGATTACCTGGGCCATGCCGAGAACATAGATACCAATTTTGCCATAATCGACCATTTGATTCATTTACTTTTTCTAACTCCTCTTACAAAATTCGAGTCAGATCATATTCAGACCATGTTGGCAAAAAGTAATGGATTTTATGTCGATGAGACTAATTATATATAATTTTTGACATACTGACACTAAACTTTATGTGTGTAATTGTCAAGTAATAAGCAATTCTGTCACATTACAAGTGATTGTATTTCATTATTTTGCTTAAAATCATCTCTAAATGTTTTTACTCATATTTGCAGTTGGTCTGATGCTCGTTGTCTTCATTTTTAGCTCCTCATTCTGCCCCTGTGGTACCCTGGCCCTTAGGTACCCTGCCCCTTAATTACAGCTTGCAGCTATATTTGTTTACAGTTTTTGCTACTGTACTTATAATGCTATGCATTTGGATTCACTGACATTTGGTGAAAACGGGTGACGGGTGAAAATGTGCAAAACATCTGAAATAGCTGCCTGCACCTTTAAATGGCAACATTTTGTAAGTCGGGTTTGTTCAAATAATAACCATCCCTCTGCGTTTGTTCAGCAACGCTGTTGGAGCAAGGTCGCCACGCCTGTTACCTCGTTCTGACCGGACCGGACGGACGGCAGCATGCGGAATTAAGCCGGACGGAGCCAGTGATTCTGACCAAGCGGAAGATAAAGGATGACGTGTCGGAGAGCGGCGTTCTGGGAGTGGCGGCTGATGAACCGATTTCTGAAGACGCGGAGAAGTCCGTGAAGGAGGCCTTCCACATGCTGCGCTTCAGTGATGCTCTTTTCTGAAACACAGTGATGTATGCTTTATATTTCAACACTAATCTTTCAACCTAAAGGTCATTCAGGTCAAAAGCCGGTGGCTGCATGTCGAACTTGCATTCTTGAAATCCAGTTTATGTCTCAACCGGTTTTAATTTATAATATCTGTTCGTCTGACCTAGTCTTGGACTCGGTTAAAGCTGTGCTTAAGAATGAATCCCAGGACACTAAACCAAATCATCAGGGCTTTGCCCCCGAGTACGATACAAGTGAATTTATTTATTTCATGCTGCATTACTTTATGACAATCATAACTACTGTAAAGCATAACTGCATAAGGCAGGTGACTATCAAGAGGTTTGTTTATAGTCAGAATTATAATTTCATTTAAAGGTGAATCTCATCCAAAACAGTCCGGGTCATGAAGAATTTGGTGGAAAATTAACTTAAAGGGTTAGTTCACCCAAAAATTAATTAATTACTTACCCTCATGTCGTTCGACACCCGTCAGACCTCCGTTCATCTTCAGAACAGAAATTAAGATATTTTAGCTGAAATCTGATGGCTCTGAAAGGCCTCCATTGGCTCAATGGCACGGTTCACTCTCAAGACCCTTAAAAGGTACTAAAGACGTCGTTACAAAGTCCATCTCACTACAGTGGTTCTACAATAACTTTATGAATCGGTGAGAATAGTTTTTGTGAGCAAAAAAACCCTAAATAACAACTTACATAGTGATGATGATTTCAAAACACGGCCTCATGAAGCTTCGAAGCGTTATGAATCAGTGAGTCGATTCAGCGGTTTGAATCTGCAAATTTCAGCAGTTTGGCGGTTTGACACGCGATCCGAATCATGATTCGACTCACTGATTCATAACGCTTCGAAGCTTCATGAGGCCGTGTTTTGAAATCGTCATCACTATATAAGTCGTTATTTAGGGTTTTTTTGCGCACAAAAACTATTCTCGCCGATTCATAAAGTTATTGTAGAGCCACTGTAGTGAGATGGACTTTGTAACGACGTCTTTAGTACCTTTTAAGGGTCTTGAGCGTGAACCGTGCCATTGAGCCAATGGAGGCCTTTCAGAGCCATCAGATTTCAACTAAAATATCTTCATTTGTGTTCTGAAGATGAACGGAGGTCTGACGGGTGTCGAACGACATGAGGGTAAGATATTAATGACAGAATTTTAATTTTTGGGTGAACTAACCCTTTAAATGTCATAAAAACACAATTAATCGCCCTAAAAATAGACGTAATTTTCTTCAGCAAATGGTCTAATTCTCTCCGTTTTGATTCCGGTATGAAATATGACCTGGACATGAGATTCGTTGTGCTGTTTTCATTGTATTTGGAGTCTTTTAAACGCTATAGCGGAGGAGTTTACACAAGTCTGCATCGTTTCATGCACACTAAGCAACACTAAACAAGGCCTAACTATGTTAGATTTGCAGTGCAGTTTTGCTCCTATATCACGGGTTTGTGAGGCTTTGTCTTGTTTAAATGATTTATTGGTTGATTTGTTTGTACGTGTTCTGCCGTTTCACGCTGCTGCTATTGTTAAAGATGTACCTTTGCGATACATGTTAAGTCACTGATATGTTTCACATAATGCTGTACATTAAGTGCCTTAAATAGGGACCTGAAAACCACTACAGGTGCAGCTATGAGCATCTGTCTCTGCTGTTTTGCATCTTATCTACACAATGTGGGTTTAGTTTAAAGCAGGGATGTAGACATTTCTTTGAACCGACGAGCAGAATCTAGTCAAATCAGAGCTTTATGTCGTCTTGAGTTTTCTGTGCATCATCAGAAGAACAGGACTATCAGCTGCACCAAAAAACAGATATGCCTTTCCATCTAAAGAAGCCAAAGTAAACGCTAACACTGTGGATTGTATAATGGTGTAGTAAATGAACATGTTTAAAATGAGTCGGATAACTTGACGCTTTGTATTTATTAGAGATGTATTCATTGGTTTAGGTTGTCTGATATTGTAAACCTGTAGATCAGGTCAAAAAAATTAATGTTTGCTATTTTCTGTCTTTATTTGAGAATATTGTGTTTGATTGCATTGTTACACTAATAAATGGAATGCATTCAGTGCTTTTGTTTTTGAATCCTTAATGCAGGATTATTTCTCACATTGAATTCCCTTCAATCAAAATGAGCTCAGCTCAAGAATATTAGGTTATACCAATTTTAAAGCTGCAGTCTGTAAGTTTCCCATCTTTGTCGCCATCTCTGTTTGAAACCTGCAGTTGCAGTTATTTGCTGAATTATCATCTTGATGTGGGTTGTGCATCGGCGGCTCCTCAGCGCGGATGAATCTAATGTTTTCAGGAGTGTGTGTGTCAGTCACCGCACCGGTGGATACTGTACTTCAGAATCACAGACTCCACATCTCGAAGGTATGACCAAAATAAGAATTTTCCCCGCAAAATGTCATCTGAACAAGTGAACATGGCCACTTTTGTTCTGACCAACTGAGAAAAAAAAGCATTACAATAAATTGCGCTACCAACTGTGATTAAATCTAATGATCGCTTAGCTCACATCACATCAAACCGTGAAAATAATTTTTATACTTTGTTCTCAAATTGTTCATGTTAACAACATCAGCATTGTGTGACTGTGTATTTAGTGTGTATAATGGAGCTTTCACACTATTCGCGCGAAGTTGGACGCTTGAACATTTTGAGTTTACTCGCTTAATTCGCATGTGACATTCACTTCATAACAGACGTGAAGTTGCGTAATGGGAGGGGCTTCTGCCAGGTGGTTCGTCTCGTTGAGAAATGGCTGACATGGGCTGGGTTTACACTTAATTTTTGTTAAAATACTACTGTTAATGTGTGACAAAATGTAGTTTTAAGACTTTTTTAGGCGATAATGTAGTTGTTTAAAGCTCAAATCTGTGGTTTATTTATAAAGAGAGTGCCTATTTGAACATTTTATCTGGCGTTTTCAGAGTTGTGAGCTCCAGTGGATCAGCGGCGCTCAGCACTCGTTTACCCCGGCGAGAGCAGCCTTTCCTCGGCCAGTCCTTCTGCCGCTGGCTCTGATGTCTCTGTGGTGTGTGCTGAGTTATAATTCGTCTTGTGTAGATGTACCGGACGATCTTTGGTCTCATGGATCTATAATTTGTTCCCAGGCAAATCGTTTAGGCTGAGGGCAAAGTGAAGTTTCATAGCTTTTTTTATTTTTAGGCTATAACTTTACGTAGTTGTAGCCGACTAGCACTGATTTTGAATGCTTTATTTCATGTATAGCTTATTATACCTTTTACTTATACTTTTGTATTATTGATCAAACAAACTTGCATTTAACAAAAAAGAGACTGTGTTGTGTTTCATGTCATTTAATTTTATCACAGTAATAATCATATATTCACACTTGTCTGAACCAGATATTAATATATGATTAATAAAAACCATATGATTTTCTCCTCATTGTTGTCACTACTAGAGAAAGCTCCTTATTGGTTAATGCAGAGTGAATATCTGCCAAAGTTCAGATTTTTCAACTCACGCGCTCACTACAGAATGTCTATTTGCGTCTTTGCATTGACTTAACATGTAAATCACTTGCGCAAACCTCTTCATTCGCGTCCGGTGTGAACGCACCATTAAAAAATATTTAAATTTACCTTTTGCTTTTGACTACGGGTGAATCTCCAGTTGATGTCATGTGGATCTTTCTGGATTACAATCCGCCATTAAAATGATCAATTTAATTATTCCAGCTGCTGTGAGAAACGGCTATAAATGATCCGCCACCTGCAGCATCCTCACATGCGAGCCAGACTCCTTGGCCCTGTCCCAAATGGCACCCTAAACCCTCACGGTCTTCCTCTGAGTCCGCACTTTCATGACGTACAGTGCACATGAAGTGTGCCATTTGGGACAGGGCCATACTTTATGTGTACAGACGTGACGTAACGAAGCAAAGACATGCTCGAATTTCCCGCGGAAATCCACCAGTAGGGGAGAACCGGGGCGAAAGTAACAGGGGACAAAAGTAACAACGCGATTTTCTCCGAGCCCTGAATACATTTGCATTTCAAGCTATGACAGCACGTTCAGCAAACAACCCATGACGGATCTGCCAAATATCATGCGATTCCGCCATCGTTTCCCGCGGTTTGGTCCGAAATGCAGTTTTCAAGTACGGCAAGTAAATGAATGAAGCGGTACTTTTTTTTCTAATTACAAGTTGTGTTTCTTGTTTTATGTGTCACAGTAATGATCAATCTATGGGTTATTTAGTGCTGTTACACACCCTGAAGGTTTGTCTTTTCAGAGTTTTTCAGTATAAAAGTCAATTGTGTTTAAATGTCAGGACTTCCTGTCGGGACGAAAGTAACACTTGTTACTTTTGTCCCGCTATTATATATATATAATGCATATTATGCTAATTTAATTTAATTTAATTTTTACATTGTTCATACTGTTGAATAAAAAACGTATCAAATAGATTGACATTGCAAATAAAAAATATTCTAAACAATTCAAGTTTGTCCTGTCGTATTACATTTGAAACATTTGATGAACTTTAACATTTAAAATGAAAATGTAATTTAATAATTTTTTTGCAAAGATAAAGGACAAAATATGTTTGCAGTTACATATTAACAAGGTCATAGTCAGGTATGTTTAAAAAAAACAAGAGTAGCACCAAAAAATCTAGCTTGAATTGTTGTGTTACTTTCGTCCCACCTGATGGGGTCAAAAGTAACAATGTGCAGCTTATGTTCAAAGTGAAATTACACTGTAGTCGTTCTACATTTGTACAAAATACCACCTGCTATTGATAGACCACACTTGTGAGTTATTGGCCACAGCAAAAATATATCTCGGTCTAAAACATTATCTTTTAAAATTACGATTTTCTGAAAAATGGTACTTTCGTCCCTGCTCTCCCCTACCGCTCAAATTATAACATTATTACAAGCTTACCGTTGGGAATCGGGCTAAGGTAAGGAGATGGCTGGTTATGTACTTGCTCAAAAGTTGATTTTGGATCATTTTTAAACAAGAGAGTTACAGACTGCAGCTTTAATGTTCAAAAGCCAAGCTTTTATCACAGGAATATTTTTTTTCTTCTCCTTTTTTGTTATTCTAAAAGGCTATATTATTCAATACACTATAGTAATACGATCAAAGCATTTTATATACCATTAAAAATTAATGAATACAATTAATAATTATATTAATACAACAACAACATTGCTGTATTCAAACGTATGCATATTTTGTTATTTATAATACTATATATACTAAAAAAGTAAAGCTGACGTGCACATAGCATGCATGTTTAAAACGTGTCACATGACATTTGAACCGCGCAAGGAAAGTGTGCATAACTCACGCGCTCTTGTGTCTGTGCACGCGCCGGCGCGCGAGCCAGTCAGATATCGGTCATTGTCACATGCAAGAATGCACGTACCTCCTGTCGGTTTCCTGAACCACAGAGTCCAATGCTGCTGCGAGACAATACCTTTTTTTTCTCGCAGGAATTGAATTATGATGTATTCAAGCTTTCCCTGATGCTTGTTAATGAACCTTTTATGTGTTTATTGAGACTTTTCTAAATTAGTGTAAGCGTCACACTATGAAATAGTCTCTTGCGAAAACAGAAAACTCATCGTGCACCCGCGCGCTGTAAACAAATTCAATCTAGATCATTGTAATGACTTGTAGAACTACTGTATATGCTCCAACTTCTTTTCTCCAACCAACTTTTTTTCCAGTCACTTGCAAGTAGCTCACCTTTGTATGAATATGACAATCATTGGGGTGTTGTCATTTGATGCCATCTGAGCTACATACCAAAATACTTTCCATTTATCACAATAGCCTTATCTAGTGATGTCAAATAGAGGATGACTGAAGGAGTCTGCCCACAACAATCTTCCCATTTTTATTTTTAACCTATGGTATGCATTATGCTTCTAACCAGGATAACTAGGCTATATTTAGGGAAACATTGCTGTACCACAATGGAAAATGGGCCAAAAAATTATCAATTTAAATGCACATTTCTTTTAGAAATTGACGTATACTTGGAACTCATGCAAACCAAAAGTAAGTAGATCCCTATCATTTAACCTTCAAAACTCCTCCTCACTCTCATCCCATGCAAGAGCTAACTCTGCACTCTTCCTATTGCCCTTTCCGTAAATGTATTATGTATTCATTTTCTGAGAAGACATCATTTTGTTATTTATACATAAATACAACTATACTACAATAAACACTTCAATAAAAAAATCCCAATGGGGAAATACATTACTGCAATTCCACTGTGCGTTGCCATATAAAACATTGATATTTTCTCAATTTACAGTAAAACTATGTTAGACAAAGTGGATATGTGAATAAAAATATGTCATTTACTCTCCAAAGATGCTGCAAAAAAAAACCCTTGAGAAGAGATGTTCAGAAATGAGGTTAATACAGCGATTTCTGGACTCCAACAGGAGTCTTGACCGGGGGAAAGAGTTTAGGAGGGACATTCAAATGTCATTTGATTTCAAATCAGCACATCTGGCTATACCTGAAGCCTGCCCTTTTAATAGTGCAATATATTGAATTCTGCACAAGGAAATGAGTATGCATGGCAACTCCGTACCATAAAGGAATCAGGGGCCCTGGGTTCCCAGAATCGGCCCTGTGATACTGCCGCTATTCACAGACTCGAGCAACTTCTTTAATGTTATTTTTTACCTTTTGCTCCACATAATCTCTCGAGTGTTATCCTGTTTAAAATGAGCAATGCACCCCAGTGCAGCAGTTCCACAACCAATGCAAACATAAACATTATTTCCTCCAGCTGATTAAATATTAACCTGCTGTAGCGAACAACAGGAAATTAGGACATGGACTGATTTTCTGAAGGTTACGTGAATTCACATAAAATAAACGCACGATTAAGATATGCATTTGCTATTTCCATCTATACACTGCACATCTAAGCACATGAGGGCGCCTGGTGTTTTCCCGGTGAAGTACAGTACATCCCATCGCATCAATGTGACCTGAGTCCGCCATACCGCGAGTAAAAGACTGCACGAGCGCTCAAGTGCACTTACTATCACACGCAGCAAGTGGATGAGGATTGTGCGACACTGAACAAAAGTCACTTTCAACAGCCAGCCGCCTCACACAGGTAAAACTCATTATGATACAATGCTTTCATTGCATGCGGTAATTTAACGCCTTTTATTGAAATACATACATTATTCAATACGAGATCAGATATTGATTCTCATTAAAAGCGAAAGTGTAACAATCTGTGGTGATCATAATGTCGAGGGCATCGCCTATAAAGCGGAATAACTTATTTAAAATACAAAACGAATATGCATTTACATTGAATAATAAATGAAACATCATACATTAGATGCGCTATTGGAATCTCAATTAAATATATTAATGTATAGGTATCTTTGTCGTACGCACGCTTTTCCTGTTCTAGCCTAGGCCTATCATTATAGGCTAGATATAATATAAATACTTTTTTACTTTTTTCATGCTGAATTAAAGCAGCTTTATGGACATATATGGGCATTTTTCTGAAATATCTCTGCATTGCTCTGCGAGTGACAGATCATTCATCTGTTTGTGAATATGATACATTTATTTAAGGTCGTTTTCTGTGTCGACTGGAGATACGTTATAGTTGGATCTTCAGCCGTTTTGGTCTTTAGGGTGCTACAGATGTGGAGTATTTACACAGTTATCTGTATGTTTTAAAGGGACCGCGCGAGTCATGGCCGAGGACATTCAGCAGAAACTGGAGAAGTACCGCACGGCACCGTTCGATACCCGCTTCCCGAACCAGAACCAGACGAAAAACTGCTGGCAGAACTACCTGGGTCAGTCATAAATCAGTCTATGTGACTAAACTTTTGTACTGTGGGCACAATTGTCCTTGTCCTAATTATTTCACGACTTTCAGGTGGGTCTACATTTACGCCAGTCATTTGAATTGTTTTTGGCTGTTTAAAATACTTTTTTTTTTAAAACAGAACTTAGTATATACTTGTGATATGATATAAATGTGCAACTTGGCACATAGCGCTCTAAAAACTGATATGATTAATTAATACAATTCCATTCGAAACATACACTACCTGTCGAAAGTTTGTGGTCAGAAAAAAATCCTAGCAAGAATGATATTAATATTACAAAAGATTTGATTTCAAATAAATGGCGTTATATTGAACTTTCTAGTCATCAAAGAATATACACTAAATTGCCAAGAGTATTGGGACGCCCCTCCAAATCACTGAATTCCAATGTTCAATCACTTCACGGCCACAGGTGTATAAATCAAGCACTAGTGCAGACGCTTCAACACACATTAGTGAGAGAATGGGCCGCTCTCAGGAGCTCAGAGAACTCAAGCGTGGGGCCGTGATCGGTTTCCACCAGTGCAATAAGTCCATTCGGGAAATTTCCTCACTACTAAATATTCCACGCTCAACTGTTAGTGTTGTTATAACAAAATGGAAGCAATTGTTATAACAGAGCGGGGTCAGCGCATGCTGAGGGTCACAGTGCGCAGAAGTCGTTACAGACCTTCAAACTTCTGTGGCCTTCAGATGAGCTCAAGAACAGTGTGTAGCAGTGATGCGCGGGTCAATGTATAAACAACCCGCACCCGACCGACGTTTTCAACTAACCCGCCCGCAACTCGGACCGCAAAAAAAAAGAAGAAAATATTGTACCCGACCCGCTTCCTGACCCGCATTTTTTAAAAGTAGTAAATGCTCATCGTAGCTCATTGGGCCATTGAGAAAATGTTTCAGGCCCTGGCGTGGTGCTCAGAGGTGCAGCGGCGAGAGCAGGCATTTCTTGAGGCGGCCCATCATTTTCCATTTCAGCTCCAGATGCATATTATTGATGAACGCGACGTTTATGTTTCGACCCGGCTTGAAGAATTCATCAGCCCACATTTGGAAAACATTTGGAAAAGTGTGAAAGCCCTTAGGAGCGCAAACTGTTATTTTTCTGAATGCTGTATGATATAGCCTAGTGTTATGTAATACAGGCTTGATTTATTCATTTATTTCGTTTAATTTTCTTAACAATTAAGATGCTGCATGTGTTTATCCAGTCTAATCGAAGTGTGCGTCTCTCCCCCGACTTTCCCAACAAAAATCCCGCCCCCTCTCAGAAAATACATAAAACTGACTTTAAATGCGTTTAAAAGTAGCCTATTAAAATGGTACAATGGCATTGCTCAGTTCAACGTTTTGGGAAATCGGGCATTTTGTCCCGCGCCAGCATTTATTCAAAAGTTAATAACGCTCAACATTCAAAAGGTAAATAAGGATTTATTGACGATCCGACCGACCGAGACCCGAATATCATTAAAAATATTTTTGGATGACTCGTAACCGCGGGTAACCGCGGGTGGCCGCGGGCACCCGCTCATTTTGGATCAACCCGCGCATCACTGGTGTGTAGAGCTTCATGGAATGGGTTTCCATGGCCGAGCAGCTCATCCAAGCCTTACATCACCTAGTGCAATGCAAAGCGTGGGATGCAGTGGGGTAAAGCACGCCGCCACTGGACTCTAGAGCAGTGGAGACGTGTTCTCTGGAGTGACCAATCACTCTTCTCGGTCTGGCAATCCGATGGACGAGTCTGGGTTTGGCGTTTGCCAGGAGAACGGGACTTGTCTCACTGCATTGTGCCGAGTGTAAAGTTTGGTGGAGGGGGGATTATGGTGTGGGGTTGTTTTTCAGGGGTTGGGCTTGGCCTCTTAGTTCCAGTGAAAGGAACTCTTAATGCTTCAGCAAACCAAGACATTTTGGACAATTTCATGCTCCCAACTTTGTGGGAACAGTTTGGGGACGGCCCCTTCCTGTCCAAACATGGACTGCACCAGTGCACAAAGCATCGCTCCATAAAGACATGGATGAGCGAGTTTGGTGTGGAGGAACTGGACTGGCCTGCACAGAGTCCTGACCTCAACCTGATAGAACACCTTTGGGATGAATTAGAGCGGAGACTCTCGTCCAACATCAGTGCCTGATCTCACAAATGTGCTTCTAGAAGAACGGTCAAAAATTCCCATAAACACACTCCTAAACCTTGAGGAAAGCCTTCCCAGAAGAGCTGAAGCTGTTAGAGCTGTAAAGGGTGGGCCAACTCCATATTAAACCCTACGGATTAAGAGTGGGATGGCATTAAAGTTCATGTGCATGTAAAGTGCCAAAACTTTTGGCAATATAGTGTATATATAAACACATATACGTACATATACAGTATATATATATATATAGAAGAGACTTTCAGAAACATTTAAAAATCATACCGACCCCACACATTTTAACAGTAGTGAATGTACATTTCCACCTCAAAATCAAAAGAAAAAAAAAGAGGAAATTAAATGTTGCATAAAGATAATGAGGCCTAGAACAGTTTTTCTATTATTTCCAAGCACATTTGAAATGGAACCCGTATTTGAGATTCACCTTCAAAGAATAACCATGAAATGACCATGGTACCAAATTAAAGAATTACATTTTTTTTATAGATTTTTATCGATGCCAAAAAGCTCTGGATGCCAAAGGTGTGGACACCGCCCCATGTGACTGGTACAAGAGGGTCTACAAGTCTCTCTGCCCCCTTTCCTGGGTAAATATCCCCTCATTCCCAACTTCTGCCCAAAGCGTAAGCAGCAGAGTTGCGCATAAAGATCATTTACTCTCAATATTTGGTGTGTCACTCAGCTCGAGAAATGGGACTCTCAGAGGGACGACGGCACGTTTCCAGGAAAGATCTGAAGATCTCCAAAACACTGCATCAGGGGAACCGAAACGCATCTGTCTGTGGTATCGTCTCACCCCAGCCGAGCAGGGCCTTATCAAAGTTTCTTTAAAATGCACCTGTCAGGCTGGAGGAGGAGATAGATTGTTAATGTCATTCCTTATTAACATGTTGCACATTCTGCATTAAATTCTCAGGCATTGAAACATGATTCTGCTGTTGCGTGCTTCTTTTTTTGCTTGGCGTTCAATGCATGTTGCACAAAAAAAATAAACCTCCAAAGGGCATCAGCAGAAAACTAGATGGTCAGACGGTCTCCCTCGTTTAAGTCGGCAGTTCTTGTACAACATAAATGGTTTAGTGGATCAGGCTTTATGCTGCAAGTCATAAGCATTTAGGTAACATTCATTTTTGTCCAAACTTTTGAGTGAGTGACAAAACATGTAAGTCCTATTATAATCATCAAATCTCACGCAACAACTGCTAGAACTCTCTGGAATTGACATGAATTTTCCCGTCATGGATTAGGCTTCAGATGAAAACTGGGTTTCTGATGAAAAAACCACCATTGAAGGTCCAGTTTGCTCAAGGATTAGGATTAATCGGCATCTGTAGCTATGAAAGTATCAGAATTCAATCTCCGTTTACGCTGCTGTAAACGCTTTTCTCCCAAGTTCAAGTCGTAAAACAAAAATAGGACAAACAATAAAGGTATAGGTGATATTTAATAATATTTACAGTCTTTAAATTGAGGTAAACTGGCAGCATTTGCATAATAGTTGTAAAAGTGTCTGGAATGAACTGTGAAAGACTTAGAAATTGTGTAAATCTGAAATATTTTTGCTGATATATTACGAAATTTCTACGCAATTAAGACTGTCGAAATATTTCAAATATGGCTGTAGGATATACAAGCTATAAATTCATATTATCTGAAGTTTAACAGACGTGACAAAGAAATGTACTGGTGTACACTGCGCATGAACTTCAATCCAAAATCACAAGACATGGTTGAAAGGACACTTACTTCAAATATATGACTGTCAAGTGTAATACAACAACATCATAGCAAAAAAACAAATATACAGCTTTATCATACAGTGTGTGTGTGTGTGTTGAGGTCACTGAGTTTTCCAAATATTCCCAGAGGGAAAGAGAAAAAGAAAACCTGCTTTCATAACCCCCGCCGTCTTGCTCTCAGTATCGCTGCTTTCCGTGTTTCCGTGCGTCCGTCATGCAGGTTTTGGGCCGCAAAGCTGAAATTAAACACATTCACAAAACTAAGTTTTCCTTTATGGTAGGCTTTAAGAGATAATCATAATTGCTTAATCTAAAACAACGGAAGTGCATGCATGTCCTCGTCGAGTTAATTAAACGTGCGTGCGATGGTGATTTTGTGCACCTGGGTCCGCTGTCTGTTTCTTCTTGTGCTGGTGAATGATCTGATTCTCATTGGTCAATTTCACATCCTGGTCCTCCACGTGGTTGCTATAATAACAGACATTCCATCAATCAGTTGAGTGACAGGGGCGCTGTGTCCGCCTACTTCCGTACTATATAGTAGGTGAAAAACAGTATCTGAGCTGAGTATTCACAGTACAGCAGGCGAAAAGTACCCGGATGACCTACTACTTCTGTAGTGTGCATAGGAAACTTTACTATCCCATGAGGCCACGGGAGAGGATTTGTGAATGGCAGTGATGCAACTGACACCGAAAATCACATGACAATGACAACATGACGGATTTAGTATGTCCATACCACATACTTTCATTCTATATAAATATACTTTTCTAACGGTTGCAAAGTAAGTTTCAAACCAAGTGTAGTACCGACTATATGCTGCAGGGGTGTCTAATCGTAATCCTGGAGGGCCACTGTCCTGTAGAGTTCAGCTCAACTTCAATTAAAAGGGTCCTATTATGCCCCTTTTTACAAGATGTAAAATAAGTCTCTGATGTCTGAGTGTGTATGTGAAGTTTTAGCTCAAAATACCCCACAGCTCATTTGTTACCCTGGACCACAAAACCATAAGGGTCATTTTTTAACATAGAGATGTATACATCAACTAAGCTTTCCATTGATGTATGGTTTCTTAGGATATGACAATATTTGGTCGAGATACAACTATTTGAAAATCTGGAATCTGAGGGTGCAAAAAAATCAAAATATTGAGAAAATCGCCTTTTAAGACCTGAAGGCATTTTTAGACTTCTGAGTGAACAAAAGTAAAGACTCATAACTCCAAAACTATAGCAAGGAGAGTCAAAAGGTAGGTATTGTTTGATAGAACACTTTTTAAAATTTTAGAATATATAAATTACATTACAACTGGACATTCTCGTGCTGAGAAACTGCTGATAAAAACAAAACAAATATATATATAAAAAAAAAAATTATTATAATTTTACATATCTTTCTTATTTGACATGCAATAATTCAGGAAGGCAAAACGATTTTTTGGATGAGGTTCTCCTACATGTGAGCTGCATCTGGATCAAATTTTGTGGTGATAGTAATTAAGTAATCAAAAGTTACAGCATTTGGAACAAAGGCAGCCTTTTTGTTTAGCCCTTGATGCTCCCAATGGGTATTTTTAAAATCAGTTATCGCATGTGCGCTGTTTTTGTTGTAAACTCAATTTGTGCAGAATCATTAGAGGGTGAAAATAATGCAACAGAAGCATGATCTGAACGTGTAAAGTCTTTGATTTTGTATGCAAAAATAATTATTGTCCCAACAGATAATATTGGCTCTTAAAGTGAGAGTCCTTAGCAACTCATATTACTTACAACAATACATTTGTGATATATTCACGGTAGGAAATTTACTAAATATCTTCATGGAACATGATCTTTACTTAATATCCTAATGATTTTTGGCATTAAAGAAAAATGGATAATTTTGACCCATACGATGTATTGTTGGCTATACCCATGCGACTTATGACCGGTTTTGTGGTCCAGAGTCACACTTTTTATAGTATGTTAAAATTGTCACTTAGAGGTAGTGTCCGTGACGTCACCCATAGGATTCTGAAGAGCAGTTTTGAAGCGTAAAGAAGGGATGAGCTGGCCATCGCCAACCTGGGAGCGCGTCACTCCAGGATAATAGAAAATGGGCAAAGAGGCGGGACGTGGGCGGAGCTGAGGTGACGTGATGACTAACAGACAGCAGATAAATGGCTATCCACCTGTCACTCAAAGTAGCCACGCCCTTAATTATGCAGAACTTTAAGGCTTTATATAATGTAAACGAATGAGTTAAAACAAACCCCCCCCCCCCCTCACAGTCGTCATGAAGGGCAAAATTAGCCGTATAGACCAAAACCACAATGTGTCCCAGACTGTAAACATGTGTTCTTCTGCTGTAAAGTTGGGCATTTTAACATGAGCTCAATGAGATTCTGCTCCTTCTGGAGTCTGTCTCTAGTGGCCAGTCCATGAACTGCAGTTTAAGTCACTTCCGTATTGGCTTCAAGAGAAACTGCGGGTTTTTGTGTGTGTGTCCCTTTAAATGCAAATGAACTGCTGCTCCCGGCTCCCTTTCAAGAAGAGGGCGGAGCTTTAAGAGCTTGTGTTAGTAGCTCAGATCATGTATGTCCGAATTCACAGTACTCGTAAAAGAGTAGGCAAAAAGTCCCTGGATGACCTACTACTTCCAGCGAGAAGTAGTGCATAAGGACACTTTATGTAGGATTTGTTAATGACAGTGACGCTGGTAGGTCACATGATAAGGGCAACATGGCGAATATAGTATGTACTACACATATTCATACTATAAAGAACATACTTTTTTAGAGGTTGTAAAGTAATTACTTAATACTCAATAAAGTACCTACTCGAGAGAGTATGAGATTTCAGACGCAGCCAAGGTCTTACTAGACACTTCCAGGCAGTGTGTTGAGGCAAGATGGAGCTAAACTGCATGACAGTGGCCCAGCAGGACCGAGTTTAGACACCCCCTGATATAGTATGCGATTTTGGATGCAGTGAGCTACTTGTTTATATGAACGCAAAATGCATAATTGGACAAAAATGCAGTCTGAAAGTGAGCCGTTGCCTGAAGATAAGAGTGAAGATAAGAGTGATCACAGAGTCTTATACAGTTTACACACACACACACACACACAGTTTCTCAAGTCATCATCCGGTCTGTTTAGCATCATGCCTGGGGCATGAGAGAGAGCGATCAGGCCAAACAATGAGTCAGTCAACAGCAGTTGTGGGTGTGTGTGTGTGAGTGTGTGTGTTCTGTCTGAGTTTGGCATTGAGTGTTCTCTTAAGCTGTGTGTCTGTGTGTTTAATGCATTTATGAGGGTTTGTAACTCATGCAATCTTAAATATAGAGGTTACAAAAGTCTGATACAATAGAGGACATTTTTAAGAACACTCCAGAAGGGGTACATTTAACTAAAAATGAATATTTTGCCATTATTTGCATGACCTCAGATCGTTAAAAACAAAAAAGCACCATATTGAGTGTCGTGTTTGTACCTGATTGTGCTCTTCTCTCGGTGTGTGATTCGCGTGTTGTCTGTGAACAGTATGGTGTGGTGAGGAACGACGGGGTCCAGGGTGGGCAGAATTCCCAGAGAAACGTTTTTCACACACTCCAAAATCCCATTATAGACCAACAGGTCATCGACTAGGAGCTAAATCAACAAACACATAACATGTCAAAACTGAGAAAGCACATCAGACACAGAAAAACAGCAGAATGAACAACGTATACAAACGTATTTCTGTGTAAACGTCTATTATCACTGATCATTTACACCACAACAAATCTTTGATGTTTTGATTCAGCAAGGACTTTGATCACAGGGATAAATTACATTTGAATATTTAGTCACATAGAAAACAGTTACTTTAAATTGAAATAATATTTCACAAGATCACTGTATTTACTGTACTTTTGATCAAATACATTGAAAAAATCTTACAGCCCCCAAACTTTTGGACGGTAGAGTATATTAAAAGTATTTTGCATTAAAATATGTTAATGACACAGCAATTTGCTTTCTTTCTTGTGTTGAGCTCATCTTTGGTGAAAAACTTTTAGTGTGTGTGTGCGTGTGTATGTGTGTGTGTGTGTGTGTGTGTGTGTGTGTGTGTGTGTGTGTGTGTGTGTGTGTGTGTGTGTGTGTGTGTGTGTGTGTGTGTGTGAGAGAGAGTGTGTGTGTGCATGTGTATGTGCATGAGTGTGTGTTTGTTTTTGTGATTTAAGAGGACACAAATTTGTATAATGACACGGGTATTACACTAGTATTACGGCGTAAACATGAAATATGAGGGCATTTCATATATCATTTCAGAATGTTTTCTGTGATGGTTAGTGTGTGTGTGTGTGTGTGTATGTGAGATGGGTAGGTTTAGGGGTAGTGTGTGTGTGTGTGTGTGTGTATGTGAGATGGGTAGGTTTAGGGGTAGTGTGTGTGTGTATGTGAGATGGGTAGGTTTAGGGGTAGTGCGTGTGTGTGTGTGTATGTGAGATGGGAAGGTTTAGGGGTAGTGTGTGTGTGTGTGTATGTGAGATGGGTAGGTTTAGGGGTAGTGTGTGTGTGTGTATGTGAGATGGGTAGGTTAAGGGGTAGTGTGTGTGTGTGTGTGTGTGTGTATGTGAGATGGGAAGGTTTAGGGGTAGTGTGTGTGTGTGTGTATGTGAGGGTTTAGGGGTAGTGTGTGTGTGTGTGTATGTGAGATGGGTAGGTTTAGGGGTAGTGTGTGTGTGTGTGTATGTGAGATGGGTAGGTTTAGGGGTAGTGTGTGTGCGTGTGTATGTGAGATGGGTAGGTTTAGGGGTAGTGTGTGTGTATATGTGAGATGGGTAGGTTTAGGGGTAGTGTGTGTGTGTATGTGAGATGGGTAGGTTTAGGGGTAGTGTGTGTGTGTGTGTATGTGAGATGGGTAGGTTTAGGGGTAGTGTGTGTGTGTGTATGTGAGATGGGTAGGTTTAGGGGTAGTGTGTGTGTGTATGTGAGATGGGTAGGTTTAGGGGTAGTGTGTGTGTGTATGTGAGATGGGTAGGTTTAGGGGTAGTGTGTGTGTGTGTATGCGAGATGGGTAGGTTTAGGGGTAGTGTGTGTGTGTGTATGTGAGATGGGTAGGTTTAGGGGTAGTGTGTGTGTGTATGTGAGATGGGTAGGTTAAGGGGTAGTGTGTGTGTGTGTGTATATGTGAGATGGGTAGGTTTAGGGGTAGTGTGTGTGTGTATGTGAGATGGGTAGGTTTAGGGGTAGTGTGTGTGTGTATGTGAGATGGGTAGGTTTAGGGGTAGTGTGTGTGTGTATGTGAGATGGGTAGGTTTAGGGGTAGTGTGTGTGTGTGTATGTGAGATGGGTAGGTTTAGGGGTAGTGTGTGTTTGTGTGTGTGTGTATGTGAGATGGGTAGGTATAGGGGTTGTGTGTGTGTGTGTATGTGAGATGGGTAGGTTTAGGGGTAGTGTGTGTGTGTATGTGAGATGGGTAGGTTTAGGGGTAGTGTGTGTGTGCATGTGAGATGGGTAGGTTTAGGGGTAGTGTGTGTGTGTGTGTGTGTGTATGTGAGATGGGTAGGTATAGGGGTAGTGTGTGTGTGTATGTGAGATGGGTAGGTTTAGGGGTAGTGTGTGTGTGTGTGTGTGTGTGTGTGTATGTGAGATGGGTAGGTATAGGGGTAGTGTGTGTGTGTATGTGAGATGGGTAGGTTTAGGGGTAGTGTGTGTGTGTATGTGAGATGGGTAGGTTTAGGGGTAGTGTGTGTGTGTATGTGAGATGGGTAGGTTTAGGGGTAGTGTGTGTGTGTATGTGAGATTTGTAGGTTTAGGGGTAGTGTGTGTGTGTGTGTGTGTGTGTGTATGTGAGATGGGTAGGTATAGGGGTAGTGTGTGTGTGTATGTGAGATGGGTAGGTATAGGGGTAGTGTGTGTGTGTATGTGAGATGGGTAGGTTTAGGGGTAGTGTGTGTGTGTATGTGAGATGGGTAGGTTTAGGGGTAGTGTGTGTGTGTATGTGAGATGGGTAGGTTTAGGGGTAGTGTGTGTGTGTATGTGAGATGGGTAGGTTTAGGGGTAGTGTGTGTGTGTGTATGTGAGATGGGTAGGTTTAGGGGTAGTGTGTGTGTGTGTGTGTATGTGAGATGGGTAGGTATAGGGGTAGTGTGTGTGTGTATGTGAGATGGGTAGGTTTAGGGGTAGTGTGTGTGTGTATGTGAGATGGGTAGGTTTAGGGGTAGTGTGTGTGTGTGTGTGTATGTGAGATGGGTAGGTATAGGGGTAGTGTGTGTGTGTATGTGAGATGGGTAGGTATAGGGGTAGTGTGTGTGTGTATGTGAGATGGGTAGGTTTAGGGGTAGTGTGTGTGTGTGTGTATGTGAGATGGTTAGGTTTAGGGGTAGTGTGTGTGTGTATGTGAGATGGGTAGGTTTAGGGGTAGTGTGTGTATGTGAGATGGGTAGGTTTAGGGGTAGTGTGTGTGTATGTGAGATGAGTAGGTTTAGGGGTAGTGTGTGTGTATGTGAGATGAGTAGGTTTAGGGGTAGTGTGTGTGTGTGTGTGTGTATGTGAGATGGGTAGGTTTAGGGGTAGTGTGTGTGTGTGTATGTGAGATGGGTAGGTTTAGGGGTAGTGTGTGTGTGTGTATGTGAGATGGGTAGGTATAGGGGTAGTGTTTGTGTGTATGTGAGATGGGTAGGTTTAGCGGTAGTGTGTGTGTGTATGTGAGATGGGTAGGTTTAGGGGTAGTGTGTGTGTGTGTATGTGAGATGGGTAGGTTTAGGGGTAGTGTGTGTGTGTGTGTGTATGTGAGATGGGTAGGTATAGGGGTAGTGTGTGTGTGTATGTGAGATGGGTAGGTTTAGGGGTAGTGTGTGTGTGTGTATTTGAGATGGGTAGGTATAGGGGTAGTGTGTGTGTGTGTGTGTGTGTGTGTGTGTGTGTGTGTGTGTGTGTGTGTGTGTATGTGAGATGGGTAGGTTTAGGGGTAGTGTGTGTGTGTGTGTGTGTATGTGAGATGGGTAGGTTTAGGGGTAGTGTGTGTGTGTGTATGTGTGTGTGTGTGTGTGTGTATGTGAGATGGGTAGGTATAGGGGTAGTGTGTGTGTGTGTGTGTGTGTGTGTGTGTGTGTGTGTGTGTGTGTATGTGAGATGGGTAGGTATAGGGGTAGTGTGTGTGTGTATGTGAGATGGGTAGGTTTAGGGGTAGTGTGTGTGTGTGTGTGTGTGTGTGTGTGTGTGTATGTGAGATGGGTAGGTATAGGGGTTGGGGTAGTGTAGGGGGACAAAATATACAGTTTGTACAGTATGAAAACCATTACACCTATGGAATGTCCTCACTTAGATAGCAAAACAAACCTGTGTGTGTGTGTGTGTGTGTGTGTGTGTGTGTGTGTGTGTGTGTGTGTGTGTGTGTGTGTGTGTGTGTGTGTGTGTGTGTGTGGGCATGTTTTCGTGAAATATCAGGACACAAATGTGTATAATAACATGGGTATGACATAGGTATTACAAAAAGAGGGTGAAATATGAGGACGTTCCCCATGTCCTCACTTTTCAAAATGCTTATAAATCACACAGAACAAGTTTTTTTTCACAGAAAGTGACCTGCACAGTCTCCTGTGAGGGTTAGGTTTAGGGGCAGGGGCAGTGTAAGGGGATAGAAAATACGGTTTGTACGGTATAAAAACCATTACGCCTATGGAATGTCCTCACATTTCACAAAAACAAACGTGTGTGTGTGTGTGTGTGTGTGTGTGTGTGTGTGTGTGTGTGTGTGTTTTACCCCAAATTCCTTGACTCCACGTTGAGGTGTTTTGGAATAGTTCCATAATTTAATCATGGAAACAGTCATTGGCTGGTCAAAGATGACATAGACACGGTTCACCTGAAGAGACGTGTAAATGAGAGAGAGGGACGTAACAATAAAGCAGTTTTTGACGTCTTCATGAGCACACTGTACTATAAATCACACCATTCACAGAAACCTCCAGATGATCCCTATGGGATGTTTTATAAAGCCACACTCTTAGCAGAAAAAGTTCGATATAGCCTTTACAACATTTTAGGGGTGACAATCATGGGATCATTTTATGGATTCAGTTTTAATGATTTAATTTTTATGTATTTTGATTAAATTTAATGAATTATATAGAACCTTTTTGACATTAGGGTTCTTGGCTCAATTTTAAAGAACCCTTTGAGTTCTGTTTAGAATCCCATTGAACCTTTTTTCCCTAAGAGTGCATGATTGCAGATCCACACACAGTTTGTCCTCACCAGTCCAGGCAGCACTGGTGCGAGCCACATGTGTCGCCCATCATGTGTGTTATTGATCCCATCTATCAGTTTATCAGGTGTGCGGACGTCACCGCACACATTATCTAACACATTCACGCTGTCGGGGAATGCAGCGATGTCTGAGAAACAAACTGTTAAAGAAGCAGTGTCATTATTTAGCTCATATTAATTCAGTTGATTCAGTTCAGTAACAGTGGCGATGTGGCAAAGTTAATTCAACAATAAAGCAGTGTGTCTGTGTCTGTGTGTGTGTGTGTGTGTGTGTGTGTGTGTGTGTGTGTGTGTGTGTGTGTGTGTGTGTGTGTGTGTGTGTGTGTGTGTGTCTGTCTGTCTGTCTGTCTGTCTGTCTGTGTGTGTGTGTGTGTGTGTGTGTGTGTGTCTGTCTGTCTGTCTGTCTGTCTGTCTCTGTGTGTGTGTGTGTGTGTGTGTGTGTGTGTGGGCATGTTTTCGTGAAATATCAGGACACAAATGTGTATAATGACATGGGTATGACATAGGTATTACAAAAAGAGGGTGAAATATGAGGACGTTCCCCATGTCCTCACTTTTCAAAATGCTTATAAATCACACAGAATGAGTTTTTTTTCACAGAAAGTGAACTGCACAGTCTCCTGTGAGGGCTAGGTTTAGGGGCAGGGGCAGTGTAAGGGGATAGAAAATACGGTTTGTACAGTATAAAAACCATTACGCCTATGGAATGTCCTCACATTTCACAAAAACAAACGTGTGTGTGTGTGTGTGTGTGTGTGTGTGTGTGTGTGTGAGAGTTTGTGTGTGTGTGTGTGTGTGTGTGTGTGTGTGTGTGTGTGTGTGTGTGTGTGTGTGTGTGTGTGTGTGCTAATAAGGATACTGTTGTCACTGAGCGGTATCTTCTGGTTGTTCTGGTCATAGAACTCCAGTCCATTAAGGCCGATGTAGTACGGGTCGCCCCACGTTGTCAACAACTGCAACTGGAAGATAACTGACACACAATCAGTCAAGGAAAAGCTCATGACATACACACAGATATGATCCAAATGCACGGATCAATGGAAAAATAGAAAATACCTTTTGTGACGACAATACATTTATGACTAATACATTAACTTTGCTTGTAAAGTCTAAATAATTTTTAAAGACTCGGGATAGATGTAATGTGAGGAACTGATATTTGAGATGAGCAAAAGTGAGGATACATCCACATGGCCTCAATGGAGCCTCATAATCCATACTGGCCAGCTCATCTCTCCGGGTTCCACCCCTGAAAGCACACATGGTCTTGGGATATAAGTTGTCTTATTATCTAACATTGTTTTCAGCAAAGACGTCTGTAATAATACCCAAAGCTTGCTGTACCAGTGAGCATGCGGGTCATCTGTGTTTTTGCTGGTGGCAGTGAGGGCGGACGTGCTCATGTTGCACTGAAGGTAGTCCAGGAACAGAACTTCCTGTGCGAAGTCGAAGTGGCAATTACCCGGACCCTTGCGAATGAGAAACCCCTCGAGAGGAGAAATACACACTCCGTCCAGGAACACATGCACAACCTTCACCTGGAGGAAACACGTGATGTTTATTATTATGCGTTTTCAGATATTAACGTCATGTAGTGAGGGATATACGTGTTTGTGAATGTCTGCAAGTGCAGGATAAATGGATTATCTCTCTCAAAAAAGAACTGACTCTTGAGCTGCCTGAAACATGTTGTCAGTAATTCCAGTCTTACTTCCTGCTCAAAACAATATAGGTGTGTAACCATCTATGGTTGTTATTGGCTACTTGTGAACGTCTACTTTGCCCCGCCCTAAAACACTGCAGTTGTAGCTGAGACTGGAAGAGTTTGGTTTGTGTTGTTCATTTTCTGCTGCCAAAGCAAATCCACTTTGATACACTTCCAAAGATTTAGGACTCAAACTGAAAAAGTAAAACTGACGCCATCGTTACTGTTCATATCACTGTAAGCCAGGGATGGGCAATTCCAGTCCTTGAGGGCCACTGTCCTGCAGAGTTTAGCTCCAACCCTGATCAAACTCACCAGCCTGTAGCCTTCTAGTAATCCTGAAGACATTGATTAGCTGGACAGTGGCCCTCCAGGACTGGAATTGCCCACCCGTGCTGTAAGCAGTCGACCAATCACAACAGACTGGGCCATCTGACCAATCAGAGCAGAGTAGACCAATCACAACAGACTTTTTAACCTTGCATGTAAACCTATTGTAAGAGACCCCAGAACAACATTAGGAACCTTTAAAGGGATAGTTCACCCAAAAATGAAAATTGTGTCATCATTTACTCACCCTCAAGTTGTTCCAAACCTGTATGAGTTTCTTTGTTCTGCTGAACACAAAAGAAGATAGAGTGAAGAATGTGTGTAACACAGCAGATAGAGCAACCATTGACTGTCATAGTAGGGAAAAAAATGCTATGGTAGTCAATGGTTGCTCTATCTGCTGTGTTACACACATTCTTCACTCTATCTTCTTTTGTGTTCAGCAGAACAAAGAAACTCATACAGGTTTGGAACAACTTGAGGGTGAGTAAATGATGACAAAATTTTCATTTTTGGGTGAACTATCCCTTTAAAATAGCATAATTAGCGTTGCCACCCGTCCCGATTTTCCCGGGATTGTTCTCTTTTTTGAGCGTCTGTCCCGGAAAATGTTTATTCTTTCCCGGGACACAAGTTGTCCCGTTTTTTTGTGAAAATGTACTTCTAAAGTAGAATTTCCTGGCTTCAAATTAAACCGTTTCCTTATACTGTTACTGTGTTTTCTTCATGGTTATGTAACCAATCCTGTGTGCTGTCGGTCGGTCGCACGCACGCATCCACGCACATGCAGGATAAAACAGTGTTCAGTTGCTAGCTTTTTTAAAACTTTATATTAACTCAGTTTTGTGAAATGGGGGGAGAGACGGACTAGGAGGATAACGCAACAAAATCGGATGAGCCACCGCCAGTGTCAAAGATAAAACGATTTACAACCTACAACTCAGACTGGGTGAACAGAGAAAACTTTTCTGAATGAGTAAGACCCTCCCCCAAGGAGACCCATTCTCCGCTACCTGCGTTTTGTGTAAGAGTAAGTTAATTTACGTATTTCTTCTCCCTTTACCCTAACTTCTAAGCTATTCTCAAACATGTACATTTCCTATTTATGCTATCTACACCCTTAAAGCTATAATTAATAATTAAAATATAATTATTATGTATTCTTAGCTAGCCTATCTGTGAAATCCAAAAAACTGATTGGCACTTTTTTTTGTATATTAAGTAGCCGACGAAATAAGTGCGTGAAAATAGAGTACTTTCAGTACATTATGCAAGTGTACTTTTTCACCTAGTGTGCTTGCTGTCGGCCGGCTGCGCTCGTCCGGTTGTCACCTGCTGACTGGCGCCGCTAACTTCTAGAGTAACTTTGTCTAACAAGATAACTTTACCAGACCCAGCTAACTTTTTAAGGAGTAACCCCTGTCAATAAAATTGGATTAGCTGCCTGAAACTGAGAGATGTCCGAATCAACAAACACCAACGTGATTAAATCGGATTATCTTTACGTTGCCTTTAATAGAGCAGCACAGGTTAGTCAAAATTTGCTAGTGGCTGGCCAGTAAATGTTAACTGCATATAAAGCTGTCAGTTGCCTTACTATGAGTTATTATTTTGCTATCTTCCATTCCAGTCTTTGAATATTTGCGTTTTAACGCGAGATCAAACATCATATGGCTGCAGGATTGTTTCTGTGTGTTACGATCGGGGCAAACCGCATAAGTTACAATCCCCATTGTGACAAGGCTGAAACCGCAGTATCTGCTGTGTCAAGAACGGGGAAACAAAGCTAGAACGCAGTAACATCACTTTTTTCAAGCGGTTTGCCTTGGTATTGGCTTGGATTTTGTAGTTACTGCAATTTTGACAAGCTCGTTTTTCTAAAACTGGACAAAATTGAACCTGCAAACTTTGTCACAAGACAGAACAGATGTCACAAAGCCCATTTCAAGTCTTAACTCAATTTTGAGTTGAGACCCCCCCCCCCCCCCAAAAAAAACATATTTTATCTGAGAGACCCGGTTTTTCACAAATCAAAGGTGGCAACCCTAAGCATAATAGGGGCACTTTTTAAAACACTAGATCACAGTTGTTGAAACCATCAGAACAATGTCCCAAAACTTGCTTGAATAACAAAGGCCAGATTTCTCACCCCTCTGTAAGAGTCTTCGGGCGATTTGTTGTAGTTCCATATTCTGAATCCAACGATGGTCTGCGGCTGATCGAACCTGACAGTGAGTGTGTGATCAGAGTCGGACGTGAAGGGAATCAGCCACATGTGTTTATCATCTGTCGTGATATTCATCCCATCAAACAACCTGAGAGAGAAAGAAAACAGGATTTTAATCACCCACAATGCTTTCCGTTTTAACGGAGATATACAGAACGTCTCTGCGAGAGAAAGCCCGGATTCACTGACTTGTCCAGAGTTCGAAGGTCATTGCTGTAATCTGGGAGGTCATTGAGGTCACGGGGGGATGCTGTTACCATTGAGACATCAAGAGAGATACTCTCACCGCCCTTACCAACGACCTCTAACCCCGTTAATCCCATATAGTGAGGGTCACCCCACGACGACATCAGATTCACCTGCAGAGCTACAAACACATCAGAGTTAAAGTATTCAACTCAATTCACATTTATTTGTACAGTGGTTTTCAAAATACACATCAGATTATGATAAACAGAATATAATCATGGCTAGATAAAGAAAAATGTACTTCAAACTGTATTGGGAAAATGATGAAAACTGCGATCTATTAAGCTACAGGTTATTTTTGCAAGAACCTAAAGATCTTTAGTCATCTATTCATTTGTGTGTTTTATTTTGTGATGTTTTGAGCAACTTTTTATGATTTCTTGGGTATACTCTCGAGAGCTTTTGAATGTTTATTCTTCTAATCATGTTACTTGTAAGCATGTTTCTTATCTTGTTTTTTTTTAATTACCATACATTATATATAAAGCAGTTGTACTTTTATAAGTGTGAGGGGACTTTTAAAGTTTCTACTTGAAGTATATATTTATATGGATATGGTATTATTTCATTAAATTAGTGTATACATACATTTAATAATTTTGAGGATTAAGATTATATATATATAAATCAGGCATAACATTATATTCCTAATATTGTGTTAATCCCCCTTTTGCTGCCAAAACAGCCCTGACCCGTCGAAGCATGGACTCCACTAGACCCCTGAAGGTGTGCTGTGGTATCTGGCACCAAGATATTAGCAGCAGATCCTTTAAGTCCTGTAAATTGCGAGGTGGGCCCTTCATGGATTGGACTTATTTGTTCAGCACATCCCAAAGATGCTCGATTGGATTGAGATCTGGGGAATCCGGAGGTCAAGTCAACGCCTCAAACTCGTTGTTGTGCTCTTCAAACCATTCCTGAACCATTTTTGTTTTGTGGCGGCGCATTATCTGCTGAAAGAGCCACAGCCACCAGGGAATACCGTTTCCATGAAAGGCTGTACATGGTCTCAACAATGCTTAGGCAGGTGGTACGTGTCAGAGTAACATCCACATGGATGAAGGACCCAAGGTTTCCCAGCAGAACATTGCCCAAAGCATCACTGCCTCCGCCGCCACGCCTTCTTCCCATAGTTCTTGAGCAGTTTGAGCTCCAGTAGCTCGTCTGTTTGATCGGACCACACGGGCCAGCCTTCGCTCCCCACGTGCATCAATGAGCCTCGGCCGCCCATGACCCTGTCACCGGTTCTCCACTGTTTCTTCATGACCCTGTGGCCGGTTCTCCACTGTTCCTTCATGACCCTGTGGCCGGTTCTCCACTGTTCCTTCATGAGCCTGTGGCCGGTTCTCCACTGTTCCTTCCTTGGAGCACTTTTGATAGAGACTGACCACTGCAGACCGGGAACACCCCACAAGAGCTGCAGTTTTGGAGATGCTCTGACCCAGTCCTCTAGCCATCACAATTTGGCCCTTTATCAAACTCGCTCAAATCCTTACGCTTGCCCATTTTTCCTGCTTCTAACACATCAACTCTGAGGACAAAATGTTCACTTGCTGCCTAATATATCCCACCCACTAACAGGTGCTGTGATGAAGAGATCATCAGTGTTATTCACTTCACCTGTCATAATGTTATGCCTGATCGTTGTATATTTTTTACATTCATATGTAGTTATTGAAGTATCTAACAAGTTTCTAACAAGACCCACCAATCACACTCTCCACCACAGATGTCTGCAAGGCACTGAGCCGGATCAGCGCACACAAGGCTGCTGGACCAGACAACATCCCTGGTCGTGTTCTCAGGGCATGTGTGGAGCAGCTCGCTGAGGTTTTTACAGACATTTTCAACCTGTCTCTTGCCCAAGCAGCTGTACCTTCATGCTTTAAACGCACTTCCATTGTGCCAGTGCCAAAACACCCTAACCCGAGGTGCCCTAATGACTACCGCCCTGTAGCACTCACACCCATCGTCATGAAGTGCTTTGAGCGGCTGGTCCTGGAACACCTAAAAGACTCTCTACCATCCACATTGGACTCACACCAGTTTGCCTACCGCAGCAATAGGAGCACAGAGGATGCCGTTTCCATGGCACTGCACTCTGTGCTCACTCACCTGGACAATAAAAACACTTACGCACGCATGCTGTTTGTTGACTTCAGCTCAGCATTCAACACTGTCATCCCAACCAAGTTAATAGCCAAACTTGGAGACCTGGGCATCAACACTTCAATGTGCAACTGGATTTTGGACTTCCTAACTGACAGACCCCAGAATGTTCGTTCAGGATTCACCTGCTCCACATCCATCACTCTTAACACTGGCGTACCACAGGGCTGTGTGCTAAGCCCGTTTCTCTACTCCCTCTTCACCGCCGACTGCAAGCCTGTGTATGGATCTAACTCTATCGTCAAGTTTGCGGACGACACTACGGTGATTGGGCTCATCAGCAACAACGATGAGACTGCCTATAGGGAGGAGATCCAGCACCTGGCCACATGGTGCGCTGATAATAACCTGCTCCTCAACACCACCAAAACGAAGGAGCTCATCGTGGACTTCAGGAAAGAGTCAAGAGGCACACACGACACCATCCACATCAATGGAATGGCTGTTGAGCGTGTCTCCAGTTTCAAGTTCCTGGGGATCCACATCTCGGCGGACATGTCGTGGACGACCAACACCTCCAGCCTGGTCAAGAAGGCTCACCAGCGCCTCTTCTTCCTGAGGACACTGAGGAAGAATCAGCTCTCCTCGGCTATCCTGGTGAACTTCTATCGCTGCGCAATAGAAAGCATCCTGACCAACTGTGTCGCAGTATGGTATGGGAGCTGCTCTGTTGCGGAGCGCAAGGCACTGCAGCGGGTGGTGAAAACTGCCCAGCGCATCACAGGAACTCCACTGCCTGCCATCGAGCACATCCAGAGGAAACGCTGCCTGCATCGAGCTCGCAGCATCCTCAAGGACTCCTCTCACCCAGCCCACAGACTGTTTTCTCTCCTGCCCTCCGGCAGGCGTTTCAGGATCCTCCGGACCAGGACCAGCAGACTAAAGAACAGTTTTTTCCCCAGAGCTGTCTCTTTACTGAACTCAAACCCCCACTGATCCACTTCCTTATATACTGATAACTCTCCTACCTCACATCCGCCTTCACTTTGTTATTTGCACTACCGACTGTTTATTACAGTAACAACTGTTTACTTATGCATTTTGCACTACCACACCATAACTGGATTATGCTCATTTGCACTGCCGACTGTTATTTACAGTACCAACTGTTTACATCTGTATTTTGCACCGTACTTCTCACTGTAATATGCAATCACTTCCACTGCACTTTTACACTTTTTTTCGGATAGCTTCTGTCCATAATTTATTGCACTACCCTAATCCACTGCCATATTCCTCATTTTAGCCTAACATATCATTGTATACCTCTATCTGTAAAATTCTGTTTATAGTAATAGCCATCTGTATATTATATTATATTCATAGTACATATCCACCTGTAAATTCTGTTTATAGTAATAACCATCTGTATATTATTCACTGTACATATTCACCTGTAAATTCTGTTTATAGTAATAACCATCTTTCTATTTATAGATATATTTATATATACTCAGTACATATCCATGTCCTGCACTTATGCAAACGTTGTATATCCTGCACTTGCTGCTATTGCACTTCTGGTTAGACCTAAACTGCATTTCGTTGCCTTGTACTTGTACTTGTGTAATGACAATAAAGTTGAATCTAATCTAATCTAATCTAAGTTTTTTGATTGACTTCAATATACATGCATTAGAATAATAATGGTAAACGTGTTTAGGATAGTGCAGTAAAATTAGATCAGGTGCATAATCTATATATAGACACTGATGATGATGTGATATCAAAAATATTGTCTTTGCACTGAAGACTTTTGAAGATTTCTTCAATCTTTTTTTGAAGGACATTGTGTGTGTGGGGTTTGTGTTAGTGTATTGTGATTGACTGATACTCACTGCCTCCAGTGTAAAGTCCAGATGTCTCCTCTACAGCATCAGCACACGGTTCAGCCGCGGGGATGTGGTCCAGATCCATCTGAAGCAAAACACGAGTTACATTTAAAAGGTCGATAGTGGATAATAATATAAAATGAACTGACGTTATCAAGTTTGTGCTGTTGAGGCTCGCGCAGCCTCTCGAGGAGAAAACCGAAAACAAATGAGCGCCGCTCATACAAAGAAACTCAGTTAACATACACGGTTAAAATTGTGGAGTTTTTATATTTATAGCATATGATGCAGTTAAGCAACATCACACTAACAAGAGTGTTGTTTTCCTGAATACCATCACGTAGGCATGTGCCAGTATCAAATTTTCATGTTGCGATTAATTGCTGAAGCTTTTATCACGGTATACGGTATTATCACGATATTGAAATAAGTTGCAAAAAAAAGTTTTGTCATATAACAGGTTAAATCACTTTCTTATAACAAAAGAACCAAACATTTAAATACAATAAAGCAATACACAAAAATGTATAAAGTAAACAAATATTTAAAACAGATTAAAGTGCAAAAGAATTATAAAGAACAATAGGTATGCTGAAATGTACATTTAACTAAGATTAATACATGCTTTAGAAGTATTTTTCATTGTCAGTTTGTTAATGAAGGAACTAATGTTAAATACTGGAGCCTTGTAAAGTGTGTGATTGAACAACAGTCAGAACATATTCAAACAATATCTAGGGCATGTAATTTAGTCCAGATTAAAATATAAAATGCAAGTTTGAAAATGAATAGCCTTAAGTCTTTAAGTATTATGTATTAGGTTTTGTGATTACTGGGGAAACGGCTGTATTTCTGCTGTTCTGTCAGCGCCCTCTGCTGTCGAAGAATGAATGTGCAGCGTCTCCTCATTCCGCCATGTGCTCGGCTCATGCACGGTCTATTTACATCAGTGCGTTCCTCTTTGACGTGTTTTTCATTTTAAACGGTTGATGGGTAAAGTATTCTTAAAATTCATTCTAAAAATCTGAATAATTCGTAATAAATAATTATTCACGGTATTTTGAAGTGCCCACGATAACAATATTGTGCATGTTCATTATTGCGGTATATCGTATTACCGTTTACTGGCACATGTCTACCATCACGACTGAAAATGACACTGATTTCATACGCCAGTTCCATAAACAATTAGTTAACATGAAGTCAGTTACATTTTAGATGAAATATGGACTGTTTTTGTTCTATTTCAGCAACGAAAATAGTTCCAAACTAATGTTACAGCAGAACCGTAACAGCAACAGTGTGTGTTACTGAATGATTCAGCGTTTGAATGAATCGGTTGAATCAAAGATTCAATGACCTATTCGTAAACGACCGCCTAATTCTTGAATGAATCAGCCGTTTCACTGAATCGACTCAATGACTCGCTCATTAAGACGGTCACATGCTGCCACCTACTGGTGGTTTAGTTTCATCTTTCCAACATTTCTTATTTGTATATTCAAAAGTATTTAAAATAATCTCATAACATTATTTAATGCAGTTGTATTTTTTCAGAGTAAATGATTTAATTTGATTGGTAACAGCCTATAGTGTCTTATACTAATTTAATTTATAGATCAAATTTAACAATATAAAAAGAAAGCTGAAGCATATCCTATATTTAATAAGATTATGGAAAAATGCCCTTTATAAAAAGGTAAAAATATCACAAATATGAATATTTAAATATGTCAAAGTTGATTGAACACTGGTGAGAATATAGATTATATTTACAAAAAAAATCCGGACAAGCAAATTTTTTACTTTTTTAAGTGAATGACAGATTTACGTGTGAACAGGCTTAATGTCGAGCCCTGCTACATTTTATTTTCTCCATTCATAATATCATGTATTTGGTTTCATGCAACTCAAACTATAGAATCTTCATGTCCAAAGACATTCCTTTGTCTGACTCTAAGGATAAGGTCGTTTTTGCTCCTGTACCTTTAACATTTGTATTTGTAAATGACCTCAGTCAGTATTAATTTCTTAAAAAAACGTTTGAAAGGTAGCCAAAAGTATCTATGAAACGACCGCTTCAAAAGCAGCATCCCCCTGACACACACCGGCGTATCCTCCTTCCTGAACCCGGCCTGTGTGAAGGGTCTCTCCTCTCCTTCACCGTCAGCCGTGCGTGGCCGCTGCAGCTCATCTTCCTCGACGCTCTGCCCGCCCATCTCCATCTCACCCCCAAACGTGTCGTCAAACTGCGCCATGGCCTCCAGGATGTCATCTTCCGTGGTGAACAGGATAGTATCTCCGAACTGATCCAGTGCTAAAGGAAAACAAAACCATGATGAAGTTCATGTTTACATTTATTAGGGGTGACACAATACTCTCATGTCACGATATGGTTCGATACACGATACTGATCTCACGATACGATACTCTCATGATGCTTTAAACCAGTGGTTCCCAACCACGTTCCTGGAGGACCCCCAACAGTGCACATTTTGGATGTGTCCTTTGTCTGACACACCCACATCAGGTCTTGGAGTAGCTACTAATGAGCTGATGACCTGAATCAGGTGTGTTTGATTGAGGAGACATGCAAAATGTGCACTGTTGGGGGTCCTCCAGGAACGTGGTTGGGAACCACTGCTTTAAACAACCAAAATAGAGTTATAACTAAACTTTTTAAATATTACGTCTAAGACATATGATAAACAGAAAAAATACTATTGATTAAAATGCGAAATTTACATTTTGAATAGGCTTGGCAATGTTGACGCGAGATTAAAAATATCCACGATTCGCTAAGCTAAAAGTACAAAATGTTAGAAGCATATGCTTGCACTCGGTCCCTGACTACACACATGTATTGTATACACTTTAGACATGTGCCGGTAAACGGTAATACGATATACCGCAATAATGAACATGCACAATATTGTTATCGTGGGCACTTCAAAATACCGTGAATAATTATTTATTACGAATTATTCAGATTTTTAGAATGAATTTTAAGAATACTTTACCCATCAACCGTTTAAAATGAAAAACACGTCAAAGAGGAACGCACTGATGTAAATAGACCGTGCATGAGCCGAGCACATGGCGGAATGAGGAGACGCTGCACATTCATTCTTCGACAGCAGAGGGCGCTGACAGAACAGCAGAAATACAGCCGTTTCCCCAGTAATCACAAAACCTAATACATAATACTTAAAGACTTAAGGCTATTCATTTTCAAACTTGCATTTTATATTTTAATCTGGACTAAATTACATGCCCTAGATATTGTTTGAATATGTTCTGACTGTTGTTCAATCACACACTTTACAAGGCTCCAGTATTTAACATTAGTTCCTTCATTAACAAACTGACAATGAAAAATACTTCTAAAGCATGTATTAATCTTAGTTAAATGTACATTTCAGCATACCTATTGTTCTTTATAATTCTTTTGCACTTTAATCTGTTTTAAATATTTGTTTACTTTATACATTTTTGTGTATTGCTTTATTGTATTTAAATGTTTGGTTCTTTTGTTATAAGAAAGTGATTTAACCTGTTATATGACAACACTTTTTTTGCAACTTATTTCAATATCGTGATAATACCGTATACCGTGATAAAAGCTTCAGCAATTAATCGCAACATGAAAATTTGATACTGGCACATGCCTAATACACTTACATGCATCTAAAAGTTTTCAATATTGTATTTTTTATAATATGCATGTTCTTTTTAATGTATTAATAATAATTAATAATCATGGAAGCTCAAATGTGTGACCCTCTGGGTTGTAATTTATTAAATAGTTTGTATTTTGTATTTTCTTTTTAATTTATTAACCCTCTGGTGCTCTTCGGTCATTTCTGACCGGAACATTTTCTGTTTTGAAATTTTAAAAATCACGCTTCATCGGAATGATATGAAACTTGGTGACTTTTCTTGCATTAGGTATGTAAACACACAAAAGAATTGGGGTCATGATTCGAGCATGCTAATTGGTCGTAAAAAAAAAAAGTAGCGTTCATTGTCTTCGGTCATAAATGACCGACCATAGGAAATTAATGGGAAATCGGCAAAAACACAAAAATTCTCCGAATATTTGTGTGTACAATCTACAAATCGGCCACAATGCTGAAAAAAAGTACACAGCAGTAAAGGGCTGACACTCTAAAACATCTAGAGTCTGATATTGACACATCCACTCACACACACATGCACTTACACACACACACACACACACACACACACACCTATGAAAAACTGAACCTATGAACCACATTTGGAATTTTTAAAAATCACAGCTTCATCAGAATGATATGAAACTTGGTGACTTTTCTAGCATTATGTATGTAAACACACAAAAAATTGAGGGCATGATTCGAGCATGCTAATTGGTCGTAAAAAAACTCCCACTTGTGCTCTTTGGTCAAAAATGGCCACCATAGGAAATGAATGGGAAATCTGCAAAAACACAAATTCACATAAAAAAATCTATATTTCTAACAAAACAAAACAAAATATCTAAAACTTAATAATAAATAGTCTTTGAGATTTATTAAATATATATTCAAATCCATCAACAACAACAAAAAATCATTAAATGTGTTCAAAAGAGAACTAGGGAATTCTCAAGCCTCTCCATAGAGACCTCTAGTGATTACACCCATGGTTGCATGATTTCTGAAATAATTCCAAAAGAGGGCGCGGATCTGCCTTCAAAAAATATTATTTTGAAGGCCTAGTCTCTATTTTAACCAGAAATACTGCAATAATATTTTTTTTTTTATAATTTTCAATGGCAAAAATAGACCATAATTATTGCATAAATATAAAAAAATACCATCAAATCATCTAAAAATACAAAATTAAAAAGAAAAATATTATTGAAGAAAAATAAATTGCATTGGTTTTAGTGGGGTGGAGGAAGTTTAATTTTTAGGTGTCCGGTCACTTATGACCAGGAAGACAACCAATGCGACCCCTAAATAAAGAGCACCAGAGGGTTAAAGTCCCCCTGCGGTCAATAGTCGCGAGGTAGTACTTTTTCAAAGGTCAGGAACTGAACAAGCTGATTGGTTGAGTTCACGCAGCATTTTATTTCAACCACTCTTTTTAAAAGTCTGTTGTGGACGCAGTGCATGCAGTAAGAGTTGATTGCAATTCGAATCAACAATGGAGTTAAAAAAAATACAACCGATGGGCCGAGGACGAGGTTCAGGCTTTATTAAATTTATTTGAAAAAAAAGGATGAAATCCAGCGGGAACTGTAGAGTCCGCGCTCAGTCCTACGTCACCGGTCTAATCTTCACGGTACTTTAGACCGCGATGGAAACGCAGACAGCAGCAGGTCTGGGGGGAAAAAAGAGTTCCTGGGACAAATTGTTTCGGGTAACTTCGGTGGAAACGGGGCTAATAATTGTATTCCTTCAAACTCATCTTTGATAATCAAAATGACAAAGGCCTATTTAAATGTTTTTCCTGTGAAAATAATTTCTTCATGCCTTAAAAATGCTTGAATGTAACTCTACACCTCTGCTTCATTTAGTATACGTAGGCTCATTAATATGCAAATTAGTCTCCGCCTTCACCTCCACTCAATCACAGCAGCTTGTATTACCTGATCCACTGGCTCAACTGTAGTAAACGCTCCACAAAGACAAGTGGAAAATTATTTAAAATAGAAACTGAAGAAGAGGAAGAGTGAATTATCCAGGCTCGATTACGAGTCAATGAATCATAATGATAATGCATTCTATGTATCGCTCTCTATAATGTTGGACACATAACAGTAATTGATATGATTAGACTTTGGCTTGAATACGTTACCAAACTAATTACTACCAAGCTAATAATGTGTTGTTAATGCTACACAAGCCATGTTCTCGTTCACCATCTCAGTCAGACAGCTGCTTTCTAAAACCAGCGTCCTTAGAAATAATGAAAGGAAAAGCCCCGCCCCACATGTGGACAGGATCGGTTACATGTTTGTGACGGAAACAGGGGCAGTTTTCAAACCACGTCTTTGGTTCACTGCAATTTTAAGGGGAAAATACTGAGCAATTATCATGAATTTGCAGATGGTTTGTCCAACTAAATCATATTAAAAACACCACATAGACATATGAACTACATTAAAAACTTGCTTTTCACCACAGGGAGTCTTTTGTAAACATGGAAGATCAATTGTATGACCTCCTGGGTTTAAATCAGACGAACGCTTCAGCTCTGCAGACTGCCATCACTTCCTGTCAGTGAGGTCAAAATTCTGGCCGGGTCATAGATATATACATAGATACCTCATTAGTGCCTGCGCGGATCAAGGCGTGGATCACTCGAATGAGGTATCTATGTATATATCTATGACCCGGCCAGAATTTTGACCTCACTGACAGGAAGTGATGGCAGTCTGCAGAGCTGAAGCGTTCGTCTGATATGAGGTGATATATTTGCATAAAAACCGTTGGGTTTCTCTCAGAAACCGATCGTTTCGTGTCTTAAGACATCAATGTGTCATCACGAGCCGCGGGGTTTAATTTGAAGTTGTCTGTCCATGTTTTTTTTACTCTAATAGAATTCGACCCCATTGACAAGCATTATATGAGTGACACACAGCAACGGTTGGCGTTAAAAATCTTCATTTGTGTTCTACTGAAGAAACGAAGACACCTACATCTTGGATGCCTTAGGGGTAAGCAGAAAAACATAACATTTTCGTTTTTGGGTGAACTATCCCTTTAATGCTAATGTAACGGAGGCCAGCTAGTAGTTGCTGTGCGAGTAAACCTCACTCCTCTGATCTCAAGAGACGCTCAACAGACTGACCCTAGGGGTTGCAGCCTTTAGCCTCCTTGTTAGAGCGTCTGACACTCATGCCAGTGGATCCGGGTTCGAGTCCCGCTTGGAGCGGGCGGTTAAAACAGGAGGGGTTACACTAAATTTAAATATTGGGTGAACTATACACTACTAGGGATGGGTCGCGATTTTCGAATATTCGATTAGTTATTCAATTATAGAATATCAAATAGTATGTGCGATTATCGTCCAAAAAAAATCCCATGTTGTCGGTGCTGATGTGGTGCTGACGCGTTCATGTAACCAGAGGCGCTGCCAATAACGCTCCTAAAAGCTGCCAGTCAGCTCTCAGGGTGTTTTATACTGGGCACGTTTGCTGCGGTCCGAGTCTGATTCTTCCCTCCGCCTCCGCAGTGTTGGTCTGGTTTCACACTCAACTTGAACCCTGGTGCGTTTGCGTTCATCTTACGTCATCACAAACGTGCACGGGCGTGATAGAAAACAGAACGCGGGTCAATATGGGCTTTTTTAAATTAATTTGGTGCTATTATGTGCAGCTGAGTAAACGACACTTGGGTTTACCGTATGTGTGTCGCTTGAAGGCGGCTTTGCTGCTTGCAAACAGACTCTTTTGAGGAGACGGTGAATTGCCATTCATTTGCTGCCCTGATTGCACTCTATGGCGAATACACTGCAGGCTCGCTCTCGCGATCGTATCTCAGCTAAATCATCAACACTATCATCTCTTACGTGTATGTTATTGAACTAATGACATTGTAATCGGCTAAAACGCATGTGCTGGTTACTACCCGAGTGCTGTTTGCACATTCACGTGAATCGTGGCACAGCTCCGAGAGCAACCGAACTCCGGTTGTGTGTTCTCGGGTTCGGTACCTCAGTGCACACCAAGCTCTGTAGGTAAGCTTTCACATTAGCAATTTTTCATGCTAACCGTGCCCCATTCCGAACTAAAATGCCAGAGTAAAAACGCCCTGAGACAACAGAAGAATAACACATCGTCTCACGCGCACGCTGTAGACTTGTGGCATTTATCGGTTGCGGTAACTTGGGGCGATGTCACATTACAGTCATATGTTTCAGCATGTTACAATAAATATATGGCTTCAGTTGATATAGCCTATTCCCTAATGAATTAAACAGTTTGTTATCCTACAGATTGAGAGTGTGAATGGTCTCTCTCCCCCTCTCTGTTTATATGCATGTAGCCTTTACATGCGTGCATGCGGGGGAGGAGTTGCGATTTTCGAATAAAAATCGAATAATTCCCAGCGATCATCGAATATAATTTTTGCTTGAAATGCCCATCCCTATATACTACTGTCGCATTTTTGTATTGCCATATATTGTGACACGATATATTGTTACACACCTAATATTTATGCATTTGGCAGATGCTTTTATCCAAAGCAATTTACATTGAAGGTATTAATTTGATCAATTCATGCATTCCCTGGGAATCAAACCCATGGCCTGTTTGAGCAACAGGAATGCAATGAATAGGCAAACATTTTGCTTTCAATTATCTTTTTGTCCATACCTCCTGAGAGCGTTCCAGAAGCTTTGGCGATCTCCCCTCGGAAGATGCAACGTCCATCAAGAATCATTTCCATTTCTCTTGCTCCTCTGAACGAGTGTATCCTGGACTTGTTGTAATTCCAAACACGGATCATTGCCAGGTTACATCTAACACCTAGATCCACAGAGATGATGTGCCTGCGGCCCGGGGTGAACGGAGCCAGCCAGAGGTGCATGTCGTCCTGCGTCCGGTGTACGCCGTCTATGAGGTTGGTAACGACCCGTGGGTCTTTCCCGTAGGCCGGCAGGATATTGATATCAGGCGGGTCGGCCGTGATGTGGACTGGTTTGACCGGCTCACCGGTGGAGGTAAAGATCTCAATGCCATTGAGGCCGACGTAGTGACGGTCGCCCCACGTGGACAGGATGTTAACGACGAGGTGGCGACCTTGCGGGAGAACCGGGATCTCGAAGTCCTCGTCAGGGTCGCGAGGGTCGTCTTCAGGGTCGTCAAAATCCGGGAGCGCTGATGCGGAGGGGCGTCGGGCGGAGACGGGTGTCGGACGGGACTGACGCTGAACAAACTCATCAAAAATATCGCCCTCCAGTCCCATGTTGGAGATTCGCCCTCGCTGACACTGGTTAAACTTTGTTAACGAGTCCCAGGATTCCATTAATGGGTCCTCCGGTTCACACCAATGAGGTTTGAGTCTTCTGTTACGGCCGGACGCTGGGCTGCTTTCCTCTATGGCAACAAGAACAAACAGATGAACAAAAAAATAGCCCTAAGGGCGCTTTCACAAATTCCTTGTTTGGTCCAGATTTTCTGACTTTTCAGTTTGGTCCGGATCAAAATTACAGGTGTGAAACCTCCCCCGTACCGCGGTCCGGACCAAACAGACGAAATTTGGCCCGACGAAAAGAGCTTGTCTCGGTCCGGATCAAACTGAACAAAGGTTCGGTTCGTTTCTAGTGTGAAAGCATTTTCTGTATGGTTCGGACTTTCAGACCATTTGCAGGAAGTTCCTGTTTATGTTTAAATATTATAATGTTATTTTTAAATTTCATCTCGGCTATATTGATTATGAAAAGTGAAAAGATGCGCAATCTGTCAGAAGACAGAAGGTCACAAATGATTTTGAAAGAAATTTTGTATGATTTTGCTTAGAAAGCCTTTCTTTAATGTGAATTTCGTTTTGTATAAATTGTATCTTAATTTTAATCAACGTTTAATCAGATAATTGATTTAATAAATAAGAAGCAAATAGTCTATAGCAGACAATAATCGCGGGAGCGATCACATGCTTTGCACATGAACTGGAGCGCGTCTCAAATAAACCGAAACTCAGCAGCTACTCGTCTCACAAACATGAGAAATATGTGTATATATAAAGCTTGAAATGTCCACTTTTAAACGTAACGAAAAGAAAATAGTCAAGCAATGCGAACTGATCAATAGTGCCAATGATATGCGTCCGTTCATTCACTCTTGTCAAAGACGCTGACGTCAGACGCACGTCCGTTTACAAACCAATCAATGTCCAGATGCCGCCCACATAGATGAAGACGAGGGGACGTAAGTGTGTCATGTAAAGTTCTTTAGTGCGCTCGCATAATTGCAATGTGAAACCAAACCAAAACTAACCGAATGTATAAAATGTATCAAAACATAAACTTCGGTTCGGACCTTGGTGCGGACTTTCAGGTGTGAAAACGCCCTAAATGTACAAAAAGACAAGGTGCATGGTGTAAAAGGTGCATAAATCCACGAGGAAGCGATTGGCTGCATCCAATTTGCACATTTCTAGTATGCACTATATATACAGTTCTGGAAAAAATTAAGAGACCACTTAACATTGATTTTTCAATGTTAAGTGGTCTCTTTAATTTTTACAGAGCTGTATGTATATACATATGAAAATAAAGGGTGGGATTTACAAACACATTACAAAAACATTTTCATCTTTAGAATAAAGTGCACTATAAAACCAGGAGATTATGTCAGTAAATAGGGTCAAATTTACAGATTTAAAGAAACATTACAGATTTAAAGTTGATTTTAAAATGTAGAATACTTTTTAGTAATTTTAATCATTTTACTGACTGGTCTAAAATCCCATAAAATATTATTATTATTATTATTACTACTACTACAGCCACTATTATTAATATTATAACTACTATTACTACAACTATTATTATTATTATTGTTTCAAATTGTCTTGATATCTGTTTATCACTCAGTGAGTTTATATCTATATCTTCTCTCTCTCCACAACATAACCAGAAACAAATTTAATCAATCAATAATAATGTTCACTATCATATCACACTAGATTAACCTTTTGCTTAAACTTATTACTATACATGTATACACTACTATCTCTATACATCTATATATGCTGTTTTCTTTATCTTTTCTTTTCTACTTCTCTCTCTCTCTCTCTGTGTGTGTGTGTGTGTGTGTGTGTGTGTGTGTGTGTGTGTGTGTGTGTGTGTGTGTGTGTGTGTGTGTGTGTGTGTGTGTGTGTGTGTGTGTGTGTGTGTGTGTGTGTGTATATATGTATATGTATATGTATATGTATATGTATATATATATATATATACACACACACACACACACACATTTCATATCATTACTGGGAAAGAAAATGCATTCCACATGCTTGTTAGAGAGCTCAATAATTAATGTGAACATTACATTAATAATAAATGCCACATAAATGCCACAGAATAGCTACCTTTTAATTTAGGCTCCATGAAAACGTTTTGCGAAGACATGATCTGCACAGCACTAACCTTAATCTTGCATACTACTCTAGACGGCTAGTATGCAAATACGGATGTAGCTTTGGTGTAGTTTGAGAAATGCACCTGTTGTGGTGAAGTCGCTGCTGCGGTTCGGTTGCATTTTGTTTACAGACCGTGCTGAACCTCTCCTGCCACTGATGGGCCGCTCCGTCCTCTCAAACTGCTCATCCCACAGGTCCAAATCCTGGTCCAACCGATCACTCAAGTGTTGCTCTAAGTGTGATTCTTCTTCTGTCTGCATGCTCAGGTCCCTCTCATGTTTGGCCTCTAACCTATAATTCAACCCCAGATCAGGGTCCAAATCCAACGAATCAGAACTGAATTCACGGGACGCTGTCCTCTGCGGCCTCTTGTGGCTCGAGGCCTCTTTGCAGGCACGTACAGGGTTGCATGAGATTTCAGGAAGCACTGAGTGTTTGGATTTGCGCTCGGATGCATTCTGCTGTTGGAGCCACTGAGGTAGCTCTCGCTCCAGAGACCCTTCGGCTTCCTCCGTAACGCTCCGGTTCACAGGCTGGAGCCAATGTGGGATCCGACTGGAGGATGGCTGCGTGGTCACCGTCTTCATCGCCTCCATGTGTGGAAACCCGTCCTCCCGGTCAGAGGGTAAAGAGAGATCCAAAGGGGGCGACTCTCTTTCTAGAGAGTCTCTTTGCATGGCCGCCGCACAGCTGCCAGGGTCAGCTATGTTTGTGGCACTGTCTGATTTGTCCTGGCTTGTTTCTACTATTGGGAAATCAGCATTTGACTCCTGAGGCTCATGGTCATGTGGGCTGTGTCCTGAAGAGACAGGGCTTGGAGAGGTGCACTCTGGGAAATGTTGTTCCTGGAGTTCAATAGAGTTGCTGTAGTCAAAGACCTGGTTACCACAACCCTTCTCCAACTGACCCTCGAAGGCCAGAGTGCTGTTCACATACAAGCGAACATGCCGAGCGCCCACGTCCAGATCCTGACAGAAAAACACATGCATATTCACTATATGTGAGAGTTACCAATGTGCATATAACCGATCAATAATTATCACCATATCCACAACATTACTGGGGAAGAAAATGAATTCCACGTGTTTGCTAGATGTCAGTGATTAATGTAAATATAAACTCTGCAGAGAAGCTGCCTTTTAATTGTGGGTTTTAAGTCCTAAAACAATTGAATCAATCTTTGAAGATGTAATTAAATTAAAATATAACAATTCACTTCAAAACATTGCATTTTTTGTCAAATAAGGTGCTGCACAAGTTACTTGAACAAGCCCCAAACTATAAATGATAGCAATAGTGATGCTTGACTTAGCAAACACTAAATACTGAAGACTAGGAGAAAATAAAAGTTGGAAGGGCATCTATACATCAGGAATAGCAACACTCATACATTCTCCCACACAAGGACAGAAGTCACACCCTACCGTTGAATCTCTCGCGATCTGTACATCAGTTCATGTGTAAAGAGATGAAGCAGCTTCGCTTCTGTGCCGTAGACGTGTGCAGTGATCAGACTGACGGAGCGCTGGTGTGGGGGAGCTAAACTCAGCTAATCCCTACAGCTAATCTCCAACTGTTCTACATACACACACACACACACAGAGACACACACACACACACAAAGACACACGCACAGAGACACACGCACAGAGACACACACACAGAGAGACACACACAGAGAGACACACGCACAGAGACACATGCACAGAGACACACACACAGAGAGACACACGCACAGAGAGACACACGCACAGAGACACACGCACAGAGACTCACGCACAGAGACACACGCACAGAGACACACGCACAGAGACACACGCACAGAGACACACGCACAGAGACACACGCACAGAGACACACACACAGAGACACACACACAGAGAGACACGCACAGAGACACACGCACAGAGACACACACACACAGAGACACACACACAGAGAGACACGCACAGAGACACATGCACAGAGACACACACACAGAGACACACACACAGAGAGAGACACACGCACAGAGACACACACACAGAGACACACACACAGAGACACACTCACAGAGACACACTCACAGAGACACACGCACAGAGACACACGCACAGAGACACACGCACAGAGATACACACACAGAGACACACACAGAGACACACGCACAGAGACACACGCACAGAGACACACGCACAGAGACACACGCACAGAGATACACACACAGAGACACACACAGAGACACAGGCACACGCACACGCACAGAGACACGCACAGAGACACACGCACACAGAGACACACGCACACAGAGACACACACACAGAGACACACGCACAGAGACACACGCACACAGAGACACAAGCACACAGAGACACACGCACAGAGACACACGCACAGAGACACACGCACACAGAGACACAGGCACACACAGAGACACACGCATACAGAGACACAGGCACACGCACAGAGACACACGCACACAGAGACACAGGCACACGCACAGAGACACACATACACACACAGAGACACACGCACAGAGACACACGCACAGAGACACGCGCACAGAGACACACGCACAGAGACACACGCACAGAGACACACGCACAGAGACACACGCACAGAGACACACGCACAGATACACACGCACAGATACACACACACAGATACACACGCACAGACACACGCACAGACACACGCACAGACACACGCACAGAGACACACGCACACAGGCACACGCACAGAGACACACGCACATGCACAGACACACGCACAGAGACACACGCACACAGAGACACACGCACACAGAGACACACGCACAGAGACACACGCACACAGAGACACACGCACACAGAGACATACGCACACAGTGACACACGCACAGAGACACAGGCACACGCACAGACACACGCACACAGAGACACAGGCGCACACAGAGACATACGCACACAGTGACACACGCACAGAGACACAGGCACACGCACAGACACACGCACACAGAGACACAGGCGCACACACACAGACACACGCACACAGAGACACAGGCACGCACACAGAGACACAGGCACACACACAGACACACGCACACAGAGACACAGGCACACACAGAGACACACGCACACAGAGACATACGCACACAGTGACACACGCACAGAGACACAGGCACACGCACAGACACACGCACACAGAGACACAGGCGCACACACACAGACACACGCACACAGAGACACAGGCACGCACACAGAGACACAGGCACACACACAGACACACGCACACAGAGACACAGGCACGCACACAGAGACACAGGCACACACACAGAGACACAGGCACACGCACAGAGACACAGGCACACACACACAGACACAGGCACACACACAGAGACACAGGCACACGCACAGACACACACACACAGAGACACAGGCACACGCACAGACACACAGGCACACACACAGAGACACAAGCACACGCACAGAGACACAGGCACACGCACAGGCACACACACAGAGACACAAGCACACGCACAGAGACACAGGCACAGAGACATACGCACAGATACACACGCACAGAGACACGCACAGACACACGCACAGAGACACACGCACACAGAGACACACGCACACAGAGACACACGCACACAGAGACACACGCACAGAGACACAAGCACACGCACAGAGACACAGGCACAGAGACACACGCACAGACACACGCACAGAGACACACGCACACAGAGACACAGGCACACACAGAGACACACGCATACAGAGACACAGGCACACGCACAGAGACACACACACACAGAGACACACGCACACAGAGCCATACGCACACAGAGACACAGGCACCCACAGAGACACACGCACAGAGACACAGGCACACGCACAGGCACACACACAGAGACACAAGCACACGCACAGAGACACAGGCACAGAGACACACGCACAGATACACACGCACAGATACACACGCACAGAGACACGCACAGACACACGCACAGAGACACACGCACACAGAGACACACGCACACAGAGACACACGCACAGAGACACACGCACAGAGACACACGCACACAGAGACACAGGCACACACAGAGACACACGCATACAGAGACACAGGCACACGCACAGAGACACACACACACAGAGACACACGCACACAGAGCCATACGCACACAGAGACACAGGCACCCACAGAGACACACGCACACAGAGACATACGCACACAGAGACACACGCACAGAGACACAGGCACACGCACAGACACACGCACACAGAGACACAGGCACGCACACAGAGACACAGGCACACACACAGACACACGCACACAGAGACACAGGCACGCACACAGAGACACAGGCACACACACAGACACACGCACACAGAGACACAGGCACACACACAGAGACACAGGCACACGCACAGAGACACAGGCACACACACACAGACACAGGCACACACACAGAGACACAGGCACACGCACAGACACACACACACACAGAGACACAGGCACACGCACAGACACACAGGCACACACACAGAGACACAAGCACACGCACAGAGACACAGGCACACGCACAGGCACACACACAGAGACACAAGCACACGCACAGAGACACAGGCACACACACAGGCACACAGGCACACACACAGAGACACAGGCACACACACAGAGACACAGGCACACAGAGACACACGCACAGAGACACAGGCACACGCACAGAGACACACGCACACAGAGACACAGGCACACACACACACAGAGACACAGGCACACACACACACACAGAGACACAGGCACACGCACAGACACAGAGACACAAGCACACACACAGAGACACAAGCACACACACAGAGACACAGGCACACACACAGAGACACAGGCACACGCACAGAGACACAGGCACACACACAGAGACACACACACACAGAGACACAGGCACACACACAGAGACACAGGCACACAGAGACACACGCACAGAGACACAGACACACACAGAGACACAGACACACACACACTCTCTCTCACACACACACACTCTCACACAAAAACACACTATGGGCCCTATCTTGCACCCAGCGCAATTGACTTTGTACACCGACGCATGTGTCATTCCTATTTTGCACCCGCGCAAAGCGCGCTTTTCCCTCCACAGAAGCACGTCGCTAAACTAGTGAATGAACTTGCGCTCCCTGGGCGGTTCAGCGCAAAAAAGGAGGCGCAAACAATCCCTGGTGCTATTTTGCTGTTCCATTAAACAATTGCGCCACTGACCAGAAAAAACCTAGTCTAAAGTCAGTGGCGTGTTGCGCGTTGTTCATTATGCTATTTTAAGGGCGCATGCTTGACCATAATGTATAGCGTGCACAACGCGCATACACTTTGCTCATGTAACCTACACAGAAGCAACAGTTATTTTTGCAAATCATAAATTGTTACACTAAAAAAATATTAACACATGAGATGACGGAAATCATTGTGGTGTGCCACGAAGATGTGAAAAAATAGGCATAAATCTAGCTTACAAATGATTCAGGCTAATTGTAATAATTAAGGATAAGACCTGTTTGCCCAATAGTGGCAAGACATATATGTATATAAGGACATCTGACAAATTGGTTTGTCCGTCAAGAACCAGGGAAAAAAATCGACTGAAAAACTGAAAAAACTGAAAGACTGAAAAAAAAAAAGACTGTGAAATCACCTTTACCATAATGTACAACATTACAACTTCACTTCTCTGTCTTTCACTGCTCTTACAAGAACATCAGTCTCCTCGGCTGTGAACCGCTCCTGGCGCGCGCCTGGTAAATACGCCATAATAATAGCAATCCATAATGGAACTTGCGCACCTGCTTTTAAAGGGAATGTTGGATGACGCTCGGATTGGTTTATTCACGTTACGCCCAAACCACACCTATGAATAATGAAGCTACTTCAGACCAACCCATTTTAGATTTGCGCCGGGCGCAAGAGCCATTTATCCCGCCGGGAAAATAGCAACAGCGCCGAGACCCGCCCACAAAGTTACTTGCGCTTCGCGCTTTGACACTTGCGTTTCAGATCGTTAAGATAGGGCCCAATAGCTTTAAATGACGAACAGATTTACAACAACGCGCATACTGTAGTAAACACGGACGTTCAAAAGCTTGCGTGGCACGTGAAAACAACATGAGAGAGTAAATGCAAAATATTGGATGAACTAACCGTTTACAGTTTAGGAATAGTAATTTTGACACGCTTTCTTGAGATAAGAAATATCACGATAGTATCAGATTGTGAGTTCATTATCGCGGTTTGTATTGAATCGTGACATGAGTGTGTCGTTACACCCCTAATAAATACAGAAACCTCACATCCCTGAGAAAGCTTTAAACAATGAAGTTCACTGCTCACTGATGTGAGGACCATGTGTTTTCTAAGTGCAGGTCAGCAAACATTCTTGCTGATAAAGACTGAGTTGACCGTTTGGAATGAAGGAGGTGCTGCCCTTGCTTTCAGTAAACGCTGTTACAATTCTGGGTGTTTGTCCTGTCGGCTGTACTTACGTTAATGCTGTGGTTATAATTCCAAATTTTGATCCGAGAGATGTTGAAGTCTGGAGATCGTTCCACATTCCTGATGATAAAATACAGCTGGACCGGCGGGTGGAACGCACACGTCCACATGTGACGCTCTTTTGTGGTCTAAACGCAGACACGACAGACACAGAATACATTCTAATATCATGCTTTAATTATTATGCATTAGTGGACTACAGTAGTAACGTACACAAATACTTACTTTAGTTTTCCCGTTGACCAGGGCAGCAAGATTCCCGGGCTGGTCCGAGTTTCGAATGTCCAGGTCATGTGGAGACACGTAGAGTTTTTGGTTTTGTGGGCAGAAGAACTGAACTTCTGTGAGCCCGACCTGGCCCGGGTTACCCCAGTTTGACAAGATCTCCATAGTAACATAAAGAGTGGGCGTCACCTGCAGAGATACGTCTTCCTGCTGTCATGGAAATAAAGAACGTACGATTCGTAAAACTCAATACGCTGGAGTTTCATTCTTCTACATGCTCGTGGATGCTTTCATTATAACTAACAGGAAGACTGCAGTTTTTGTAAAATGTTCATATTTTTTGTGTTTCATGATTTTATATTGGTATCTTTAAGTAAATATAATTTTAAGTGCTAATTGTGTGTTCATTCAGTAAAAAGAAACAAGTGGTCTTTTTAACTATTGTTGATTTTGCAGTAAACAATTTGTATGTAATTTATAACAAACTGGTGTATATATATATATATATATATATATATATATATATATATATATATATATATATATATATATATATATATATATATACACCAATCAGGCATAACATTATGACAGGTGAAGTGAATATCACTGATTATCTCTTCATCACAGCACCTGTTAGTGGGTTGGATATATTAGGCAGCAAGTGAACATTTTGTCCTCAGAGTTGATGTGTTAGAAGCAGGAAAAATGGGCAAGCGTAAGGATTTGAGCGAGTTTGACAAGGGCCAAATTGTGACGGCTAGACGACCAAAACTGCAGCTCTTGTGGGGTGTTCCCGGTCTGCAGTGGTCAGTCTCTATCAAAAGTGCTCCAAGGAAGGAACAGTGGAGAACCGGCGACAGGGTCATGAAGGAACAGTGGAGAACCGGCGACAGGGTCATGAAGGAACAGTGGAGAACCGGCGACAGGGTCATGGGCGGCCAAGGCTCATTGATGAACAAGGGGAGCGAAGGCTGGCCCGTGTGGTCCGATGTAAAAAGCCAAAATGGTTCAGGAATGGTTTGAGGAGCACAACGAGTTTGAGGTGTTGAATTGGCCTCCGGATTCCCCAGATCTCAATCCAATCGAGCATCTGTGGGATGTGCTGAACAAACAAGTCCGATCCTTGGAGGCCCCACCTCGCAACTTACAGGACTTAAAGGATCTGCTGCTAACATCTTGGTGCCAGATACCACAGCACACCTTCAGGGGTCTAGTGGAGTCCATGCCTCGACAGGTCAGGGCTGTTTTGGCAGCAAAAGGGGGACCAACACAATATTAGGAATAATGTTATGCCTGATCGGTATATATATATATATATATATATATTAGAGTCAATAGATTAAAAATTATAATTGCTATTTATCACACTTTCGTGCGATTTTACTTATCGTGTAATTAAGCATACATCATTTACCTTGTTTAACTTAAATTAAGTTTTGTCATAATTCGATATATATCCAGCAAAGTAAATCATCAGATTGAAGATTCTCACAAAACTGTATTTTCAAAACTGTAAATTTGTGTCTTTCCAAAAAGGAGACTTGGAGACACCAAATAACCAAAGGAGTCCATAATTCATACATTTATGCACACCCATGAAAAAAAAAAACATTACAGAACAAAACTTTCCAGAATTCAGTGTACAGTATCATCTGGCCATACAGAGGTGGGATGTTTTGACATGTTTTGACGTTCCGTTGAGTCTGTATTTCACACAGCGTGATGCGTGAAGGCTCGCACTCTTCACAAACAATCACAGAATATGACAGCGCTCGTGTTTCAAAACACACACTGGAATGAATAATTCACTGAAAACTATAAATTACGTTAATGATGCAATTTCACGTGCTGCAGTATATATGTGTATGTGCGATATATATATATCCAGCCCTACCAGTTGCTAAACTAGGGAGTCCATCCTGGTCAAGCTGGTTAGAGCAGGTAGAACAATTGCCATGGTCCAAATCCGATTAAATGAGATATTAAATGAGATATCAGATATACTCACAGCGAGAGTGAAGCTGCTGCTGTCAGTGAGACCAGACTGATCGTCAGCATCGATCCTCTCGAGAGCCTTTAACAAACACTTCTGCTGCCTGAGAGACAGACAAAGTGTGCACGTTTTTAAAATTGTTTTAACCATTTAGTTGCATTCTGCGGTTCATAACTAAATAATGCTGTATTACAGTTTATCTCAACTATTAAAAAAAGGTTGAAACGTTCACTGATGTTCCAGAAGGAAACACGATGCATTAAGAGCTGGGGGGTGACAACTTTTGACATTTTTTCATTTAGTACTGCCCTTCAGAAGCAACAGAAGATACTTACATGTTTCCTAGAAGACAAATTAAGTACAATTTACCTTGATCTTCAAATTCATTAAGTTTTCACACCCAGAGTTTTTTAAATTCTGCAATTTTTTTGTCTTGTGGGTTATATGTTAACATATTTTAGCTAAAAAATCTTCATCAGGACAGCACTAAATAAAAAATAACATGCATTTTGTGTGATTTTTCATATTTTGTTCAAATCATTCACATTTTCACCGATTCTGCAAGCATTGTCTAAACTTTTGAGCAAGACTGTATACATCTCGATTTAATGCTGTCAGTCACACATGTTGAGATGCCAGATGAATACAGCTCTGGCTATATTTAATTATGCCACCAGATATTGCCCCCATAAATAATTTCAAATTAGTAATATAGCTGCTTTTTGTTACTTCAAGTAACTTAAAGCTTGAAGATCTAGTTTCACAATCCTGATGTACTGTATGCTAGAGGAATGTATACCTGGGTTCCATGAGAGCGATTCTCCGCATCGCTCTGTTAACCCGATACTGAGCGTCATCATCATCATCTTCCTCCTCCTCCTCCTTAAAAACACGCAGATAGACATCTTAATTAGGCTATATTATCAATAATTTACATAATAAGAGCTCTGAAGCTCTACCGGCGTGTGTTGGGCCGTGCTCCTCTCCTGTCCTCTCTGCCGGTGTGTTTGCAGCGGTGTGTTTTCTCTCTGCAGGGCCTGAAACACACCGACAGCCATCTCATCTGAATCTCTCTCCTCCTGCACCTTACGAGCCGCAGACAGGGGCCGCTCGATACGACTGCACGGCCCTACAACAAAACAAACCATATTCAGTGCATTGATTCCAGTAAATAAGCATTAAAGGGGCTATATGCAACTTTTCCCCCAAAATAAACGTAACAATAGCCTTTTTATTTTACCATTTATGACTCAAACATCTCCTGATGAGCATACTGACACCTTGTCCGCTCACAGTGGGTGCACCTATAAGCCTGTATCCTATTTTTCCTATTTTCTGTCAGGTCGGATTTTTCCCGCGCTGTCTGTGGATGTGACGTCACCACCGTTGCGAGAGCGAGCAGAAAATAAGAGCAGTTCTGTTTTTTGGCCACAGGTGTCAGTCGCGAGTTTAAATTTCAGAAAAACGCATATAGCCCCTTTAACATGTTATTAGACGAATGCTGCAATACTTTAACTAACTTTAAATTATTATTCAGAATTTTGAAGGGATTCTATGGTACTATGCAATAATTATACAATTTTAATGAGCAATTTTTCCATTAGAATTAATATTTAATTTTACATTAAAAAAAAAAAAAAAAAAATCCCAAAAATGCAACATTTCACATTACAATAGAGTGCAGGCCTTTAAAATCCATTTTTTTAAGTGAGAATAGCGCCTTCTGGAGCTGTTAAAAAAATAAAAACGTGTAATGTCGTGTAACCATCTGTAGGCTATAGCTTTTTTTTTTTCAATAAATGCAGTCTTGCCTGTTAATTTCTGTCTCTCTCTCTCTCTCTCTCTCTCTCTTGATTAGTGTGTGTGTGTGTGTGTGTGTGTGGGCATGTTTTCGTGAAATATCAGGACACAAATGTGTATAATGACATGGGTATGACATAGGTATTACAAAAAGAGGGTGAAATATGAGGACGTTCCCCATGTCCTCACTTTTCAAAATGCTTATAAATCACACAGAACAAGTTTTTTTTCACAGAAAGTGAACTGCACAGTCTCCTGTGAGGGTTAGGTTTAGGGGCAGGGGCAGTGTAAGGGGATAGAAAATACGGTTTGTACGGTATAAAAACCATTACGCCTATGGAATGTCCTCACATTTCACAAAAACAAACACCCGAAGGAGACCGCGAAGGAGACAAGTGTGACCATTTTTTTTACATCCCTTTAACATCCGAATCATCTCCTTGATTTTTTTGTGTGTTCACATAGATAAAGCAACAAAAGTCACCAAGTGTCATCCCATTCCGATAAGGCAAAAAATTAAACATTTCAAAACGTAAAAGTTTTCAGTCATTTTTGACCGAAGAGGACTAGAGGGTTAATAAAGGGCTGACCAATAGGGGGGGGGGGGGGTTGATTTGCGATTGCAAAAATTGTGATTGCATTTTAAAATTTGTTTAAAAAAAGTTTCCTGTGCTTGTTTGTGAGGTTGCACAATTTGGCAATGTCATGATCATATAGATCAATCTTACTATAATAATAATATTAATATAGAAAAATAATATAATAATAATAGTAGTAATAATACTTTTACTAATTAATCTTAATGTCTTCATTTTCAGTCGTGCAGCCCTACTTTAATAAACCCTAAACACGTAAATATTTGATAAAATATTTCAATTATATTGAATTTGTCACTGAATAAATTATATCTAATCTAAATTTCTTTGACTTCGTCTGTAATCCGTTTGCTGCAGTGCAGCCCACACCTTATGTTCATATTTCACTATAATTTGTTAATGTTTGCAAGCATATACTGATGAGTAAGTGTGAGTGACGCTTACGTGACATGGCCTGTCTGCTTTCACATGCTCTCTCGGTCTGTCTCCTCACGGTGACTGGTTTGGTAGGGATGTACAACTCCACGTTGTCCTTTCTTTTAGCTGAGAGAGAGTGTTCGATTTTTCGTCCACCTGCACACAAAAACTCATTTAAAATATGGACTATTTCCACTGGGTTAACAACTTCATTTTGAGGGTTTGTTCACTTGAGAGGTTAGACACTTGTCTGGTGTATGAGGAATCAAGAACAAAACTAGCACCGCATATGGGAAGAAAAAACTAAATAAATATTGCAATTTCATTTTTTAAGAGCTCCAGGTGTTTTTTTTAAAGGGTTTTGCATTGGCAAATGTTGTGATTATTATGACACTTCGCTGTCAGAAATCATTACCTTGTGAGGAGGGGCCAAATTCCAGCATGATGAGGTCATCTCGCCCGAGCTGCTTGCTGATTGGCTGGCTTGCGGGTTGGACAGGAAGTGTGAGGTCAGGGAGGCTGTCGCTGCTCTCCTCTCTCTCGATCTGTTCCTCAATCCATTCCTCCTCCGACTCCTCTCCGGCCGAGTCTCGACTGCTACGCCTGACGCTAACCTCCAGGCTGCGACGCAGTGCCTAAAACACACAAACACTAGTCAAGCACTGTGAAGGCAGATAAAGCACAAACAAACACTTTTAGGTGAACTATGCTTTTAAGAGAAAGCTGCATATGGTCAAAGGTTGAGTGTGTGACGTGCTCCTGACCTTGACCTGGTCAGCATTCAGAAGAACCCTGTCGACAGGCTCCGGCTCACTGCGCGACCTCTGACCGAGTGAATGTGTCACTTTACTGCTTTCATGAGCAGACTGAGAGAGAAACACAGGGTGAATACAGCAAAAACTTTAAAAATGTTTTAACCACTGGAAAAATGTCCAGAATGGCATACAACCTGATATTTTTGAAATAACTGTTCAGTATGTATGTACAGACAATGTACACCAATGTTCTGTATTTTTTGGATAACAAACTACTTTTGCCAAACTGTACCAGGGCACATTGTATCCCACAATGCAATGTGCTAGTGACAGTATTTGTTCAGATGCTCATTATTTGTTGATTATAAATGCAAAACCACCATATTTATGCTGCTGTGTGACAGTATTTAGCATAATTATATTATACAGTAGCGGCCAAAAGTGATGTCTGGAGGGGATATTTGTTTTTAATTACCCTACAAATTCAATGAAACCATCAAAATATGAAGAATATATATACACACACTATATTGCCAAAAGATTTGGGACTTCTGACTTCACATGCACATGAACTTTAATGCCATCCCACTCTTAATCCGTAGGGTTTAATATGGAGTTGGCCCACCCTTTGCAGCTACAACAGCTTCAGCTCTTCTGGGAAGGCTTTCCACAAGGTTTAGGAGTGTGTTTATGGGAATTTTTGACCGTTCTTCTAGAAGCGCATTTGTGAGGTCAGGCACTGATGTTGGACGAGAGTCTCCGCTCTAATTCATCCCAAAGGTGTTCTATCGGGTTGAGGTCAGGACTCTGTGCAGGCCAGTCAAGTTCCTCCACACCAAACTCGCTCATCCATGTCTTTATGGGCCGACGCTTTGTGCACTGGTGTGCAGTCATGTTGGGACAGGAAGGGGACGGTCCCCAAACTGTTCCCACAAAGTTGGGAGCATGAAATTGTCCAAAATGTCTTGGTTTGCTGAAGCATTAAGAGTTCCTTTCACTGGAACTAAGAGGCCAAGCCCAACCCCTGAAAAACAACCCCCACACCATAATCCCCCCACCACCAAACTTTACACTTTGCACAATGCAGTCAGGAAAGTCCCGTTCTCCTGGCAAATGCCAAACCCAGACTCATCCATGGGATTGCCAGACAGAGAAGCCTGATTGGTCACTCCAGAGAACACGTCTCCACTGCTCTAGAGTCCAGTGGCGGCGTGCTTTACCCCACTGCATCCCACGCTTTGCATTGCACTTGGTGATGTAAGGCTTGGATGAGCTGCTCGGCCATGGAAACCAATTCCATGAAGCTCTACACACTGTTCTTGAGCTCATCTGAAGGCCACAGAAGTTTGGAGGTCTGTAGATATTGACTCTGCAGAAAGTTGGCAACTTCTGCGCACTGTGACCCTCAGCATGCGCTGACCCCGCCCTGTGATTTTATGTGGCCTAACACTTCGTGGATCACGTGACACTGAAGACTAGTGTAATGATGCTGAAAATTCAGCTTTGATTACAGAAATAAAATATATTTTAAAGTACATTTAAAATTGTAATAATATTTCACAATACTACAGTGTTTTCTGTATTTTTGATCAAATAAATGCAGGCTTGATGAGCATAAAAGACTTCTTTTAAAAACTGTAAAAATAGCAATGTTTCAAAACTTTTGACCAGTACTGTGAATATACTTATATTTATTTATTTTAAATATGACAGAAGAACAAAACACTAAAACATTTTTTTATTTTTTTTCAAAGAAAGGCAAACTACAGCAAAAAAAAAAAGCAAAAAGCTCACAGGAGAAAGCATACGTTGAATACAACATAATCAGTTATTAAAGGGGGGGTGAAATGCTGTTTCATGCATACTGATCTTTTTGCACTGTTAAAGACTTGGATTCCCATGCTAAACATGGACACAGTTTCAAAAGCTAAGGTGGACGTTTGATGGGAGTATTTCTTTGCCAAAATTAGTACTTCCTGTTAGTCATAAGTTTCGGAAAGTTTTTTTCGATCATGGGTCCGCTTGACGTCAACAGGGCGGAATTTCCTTGTATGGGCCGTACGGACAATTCTACCGGAAGAGCGCGCGCGAGAGAGAGAGAGAGAGAGCGTGAAAGCAATAGGCTACGCCCATCAAAGCGCTGGCTCGTACAGATGGAATTTGCTTTACCGGATCAGCAACTGAGTTACGCAAATATTTATGTTCCCTGCATTTCGGTGCCGATTGTTTTATAAACAAGGCCCAGTTCGACGACGGATTTTCAGATCGCCTAATACTGAAGGATGGAGCGGTCCTAACGATAAAGGTCCCAACGTTGGAACCGCAGGTTTTACTGCTTCAAATGTCTGTTTTTGACTATGCCCATCAAGTAGCCCAAACATGATCACGTATTGATCAATGGAGCATGCTATGTATAGTGTGTGTACATTTGTTTAGCTGGCCACTATATGTGTATGTTTGTGTATTGTAAAAGCACTCCAAACAACAATACACAAAGAGTGGGGAAATATGTTGAACTAAATAAGCGCGCTTCTTCATTCAAATGCGCTACTATTCCATGTCTTTCTATGTAAACACTAGCCTGACGCGCAAAACCAGTCCGCTTACTACAAATCATGTCTACACAAACCACGCGTAAACACACACACACACACACACACACACACACATTGTAACACTCGCGCTTGACATGGTGTTCTCAATAACACAAGCCGCTAAACATATTATATAGTTAGTGTAACTTATACCACATAGTCGACGTCCTGCTCTAGTCGTTTTTGCTGCTGCTCCTGTTCAACTTCAGCCTCTGGGTCTGATTCCGGATCATAGATGTATGGCTGTATCTGATTAAAAGCCATTTTTTATGTTGAATAAAGTTTTTCCCCGCTTTTAGGGATGACGCAGCTTTCAGACGCACTCAACAAAGTAACAGCGGCGCGCGCTCGACATTCTTTAGCTCCGCCCACACGATACGCCCCCAGCCGCACGGCTTTATTCGGAAAGACTCGGAACAGCGCATCTTCCTTTTATAATTATAATAAAAATAAAGACTTTTCGGAGATATGCAGGATGCAATGCTACTCTATAGGTACTCAAGATTGACATGAGACTGACTGAAACTGAGTGTTTCCCCACCCCTTTAATATTCTGTTGGTTCTCCCTTTGTTTTTGCCTGTGTTCATGATTTCTTTGTATGATAATCTGGCCAAAAATTATGTCGGCACAATTTGGCATGTTTAATTGCATTGTCACAAATAAAACAATATTCACCGAACTATGCAATGTGCTTATAAAAATCTTTAACAATTTTTTTAAATAATATTTTAATACAAGATGTCAATTGTACAAGGCCAGACATTCCTTTTGGCCACTACTGTACACTATGAGTTGATCATGTCTTTGAATTAATAAATAATTCATTACATCAGTAATGACAGCAAAATACTTGACAACATCAATTCACCTCAGAATATTGCAGAATAACCTATTTTAGCTGTTTTAAGGTCAGGTGGAGCTGGAAGTCAGGGCTTAGACGTTGCAAATATGTAATTATGGATGCAGCGTTAATTCTGAGATCAAAACTGGAACATTCATAGACACACAAACACATATTCTCACCTCCATATCCACGTTCTCGTACGGCTCAAAGTCATCAGAGTATCTGTGCTCTGGTGAAATCTTCACTTTACTTCCTTTCTCAGTGCAGATGTAGACAGATTCCTATAGTAACGTACATACAGTGCCAGGAAGAAGAGGGAAGTCCACCTTTAGTGTGGGCTGATTTGTTCAAATTAGTGATGCATTGGTAAAAAGCACAAATCAAGCCATTACCTGCACCCATCGCCGTCTCTGTGTTTTCTCAGGTGCCGTGTGGCTCCTCTGCTTCTGTCGATCTAGTCGATCACACTTCTCTGCACTCGCTCTGGAGGAATCTATGTGAACACGGCCACTTTATCTCATTCGTCAGGTCACAGCACAGGAAGCCTCGGCTCATACAGCGGTGTGGGGTGAGTGTTTACCTGCAGTGCGTGTGGTTCTTTGTGTCGGCGGATGGGCCTCTACTAAAGGCTGTGCGGTTTTCCTGCTGGATTGGCTGTTGTGAGCCGCATTAGCGGTGCTGATATGAGCGCCGTTGATGTACAGATTGAAACCCTGCTCTAAAAGCTCCAACTCCGCCTGCCGGGGATCCTTCCTCTGCAGTCTTCTCAACGCCCTAAAGGGGGAAAATTAAACATCCCCACATTTATTGAGTGGAAGAAAGATGCAGGTAGAATGGCAGGAAAATAAACAATTATGTTCTTAAACAAATGAGTTAAAGGGTTAGTTCACCCAAAAATGAAAATTCTGTCATTAATTCCTTACCCTCATGTCGTTCGACACCCGTCAGACCTCCGTTCATCTTCGGAACAGAAATTAAGATATTTTAGAAAATCTAAAATTAAATCTGATGCCTCTGAAAGGCCTCTATTGGCTCAATGGTACTCTACACTCTCAAGACCCTTAAAAGGTACTAAAGACGTCGTTACAAAGTCCATCTCACTACAGTGGTTCTAAAATAACTTTATGAATCGGCGACAATAGTTTTTGTGCGCAAAAAAACCCTAAATAATGACTTACATAGTGATGACGATTTCAAAACACGGCCTCATGAAGCTTCGAAGCGTTATGAATCAGTGAGCCGAATGATGATTCGGATCGCGTGTCAAACCGCCAAACTGCTGAAATTTGGCGATTCAAACCGCTGAATCGACTCAGTGATTCATAACGCTTCGAAGCTTCATGATGCTTTGTTTTAAAAAATCGTCATCACTATGCAAGTCGTTAATTAGGATTTTTTTGCGCACAAAAACTATTGTCGCCGATTCATAAAGTTATTTTAGAACCACTGTAGTGAGATGGACTTTGTAACGACGTCTTTAGTACCTTTTAAGGGTCTTGAGAGTGTAGAGTACCATTGAGCCAATGGAGGCCTTTCAGAGCCATCAGATTTCAACTAAAATATCTTAATTTCTGTTCCGAAGATGAACGGAGGTCTTACGGGTGTCGAACGACATGAGGGTAAGTAATTAATGACAGAATTTTCATTTTTGGGTGAACTAACCCTTTAATTAGTTAATTTAAGTTTATTCATGTAATTATTCAGGCATTTGACACCTCACTGGCCTTCTAATCCCGCAGTCTCTATTGGATCAGCAATAAATCTTAAATTTTTGATGACATGCACGTGATTTTATGTCTCACAAACTTCTGTGACATGTGGTTGTGGGAGTTCTGCGAGTTTGGGGTTTATACGATTTTTTAATGTTATGGAAAGAAGTGTCTTATGTTCCTGAAGGTTGCATTTATTTGATCAAATACAGTACAATTAACAGTACAATTGTGAAATATTATTACAATTTTAAGAAACAGTTTTCTATGTGAATAATAAATTGTAAAGTGTAATTTATTCCTGTGATCAAAGCTGAATTTTCAACATTATTACTCCAGTCTTCAGTGTCACATGATCCTTCAGAAATCATTCTAATATGATGATTTCCTGCTCAAGAAACATTTATGATTATTATTAGTGTTGAAAGCAGTTGTGCTGCTAAATATTATTTTTTGTTTTCAGGATTCTTTGATGAATAGAAAGCTCAAAAGAACAGCATTTATTTGAAATATAATCTTGTATAACATTATAAATGTCTGTCTGCCAGACATTTGATCAATTTATGAATAAAATATCCTTAAAATGAATCCAACCATCAATTTCCTTTAAAAAAAATCTTACTGACCATTTATCCAGCCAAAGACTTTATGAATTTATTGCTGTTTTTGCGTTCCCTGTATGATTATAACAACCAGTTTTCTTGATAAAGAACCCGTAACATTTCAGAGAAAAAAAATTATATGTAAGAATACATATTATAATATTAATTAAATCATTTCAAAATAAACTTTAAATAATGCATGTAAAATTATACATTTAAATGCATAATTGCTGGAAAACTAGACAAGCAGAAAACCTTATTGTTAAACCCCGCCTTGTGTTTTTAATATTAGAGAACAATATTAGTAATGAATCTAATAATATTAGACTTAAATTACTGTACATATCCAGTAAATGACTAGTCAATTTTAGCATGCAGACTAAACAAGCTGAGATCTGAACATGCAACTTCTTTCTCATGTGTTCTGGAGAAAGGCGAGAGCGCTTAGATATTTACTAGCAGCCGAGTTCAAAGACTACACGTCACTTAATGTTACAAATTTCCACGGCCAGTTAGAATTTCACTCCAGCAGTTTCAGCCAATCAGAGCAGGTCCAATCTTGTCGAACGTCACATGGACGAGCGGCGTCTGCGTGTGATTCCTGCTGCGCTCGTAATTGAAGCCATATGGCTCAACCTGAGCTCACACAGTTAACCTATTTTTGTGTTATCTGACCTGTGTTTGTACATTTGTGTTCGGGTGTGTCATCAAACCTGTTTTTGTGCTGCAGGTTGATTAAATATTCATCTAGCTTCTCCTCTGCGGAGGACAGTTTTCCTCCCCTGCTCCTCTTGAGCTCCTGCAGACGACACAAACTCTCAGTCAATCTCAAAGTATGATCATGAACTATATATGACACACTAGATGATCAAAAAGCTCAAAAAGAGACAGATGTGACAGAAAGAAGAGAGTTGGGATGGGAATGCTTTAATTTAATGATTATTTTAGTACTTTCACTGCAAAAAAATGATTTTCTTCCATTTTTGTCTTGTTTTCCATCGCAAATATCTCATCATTCTTAAATCAAGATATATTTATATATATTTTAGATATATTTATTTATATTTATTTTTTAGATATATTTATATATATTTTATAATATATATATATATATATATATATATATATATATATATATATATATATATATATATATATATATATATATATATATATATATATATATATATATATATATATATATATATAAATATTATATTATATTATTCAAAGGGGAAACTATTTGTTTTCTTACCCCACAGATTTTGTCTTTCTTTCTTGTTTTAAGCATGATTTTCAATTTCAATTTCAAATTTGCTTTATTAGCATGACTGTGTATCACAATGTTGCCAAAGCATTAACATATTATATATAAATAATAAAAACAAACAAATATATCAAATGTTATAATAATATAATGTTAAATATAATGAACTCACTCAATTTTAATAAATTTTTCAGAAAACAAGACTTAATATCTTGTAATTTTTCTTCTTAAATTGATTTTTCAATATTTGTAATGGCAAGACAAAACTACTAAATAGGAAAGTCATGTTTGAGGAAGCGTATATGCTAAACAAAACATTGATATATTACAATATCCATGACTACACACCGCAAACTATGAATTTATGGTTCATTTTGAGTTGAACATAATAAAAATATTGACGTGTTTCAAGCAAAAACCGTTTCAACTGTTTCAGCGACTGATTTGTTTGCCTGAATCAAACCAATAACTCAAGAGTTTGAGACTGGTTTGTGAACGATTCACTGAAAAGAATCAGTTCAAAAGAGTCATTTGAATTACACCGGTCATGCTGCATGCTGTCGAGGAAAGACGTGAGAGACAGACATGAGAGAAGAAAGACAGACGTGATAGTCAGGATGACTCTTACAGAATCTGCACTGTTTTTCCATCACAGCATCTGAGAGTGAAACAAGAGAAGAAGGGGAAAGACAGGGAAGAGAAGGAAGCGAAGTGAAAATTATATTTAAATCAACAAACTAAGGAGATTTGCTCTTGATTGAAAAGAACATGATTTCCATACGCAGCTCGTGTGTTTCTGTCAGGTGTCCACCGCACACATTCAGAAATGTAAAATTGCTGTACTGATGCTGTAACCCCAAACCTACTTCTGCTGAATCACCATGAGCTTTTAGCATAAATAATATATTTTAAGCAGCTGCAATAAGAATTCAAATACCTTTTTTTTTATAGCTTTCCTCTTCAAAGGAAAATAAATGATTATTATGAATATTATTATTATTTAATGAAACACATTTGTGCATCATGTTAAAGGTGCACTATGTAACTTTTCCGTCCACTAGAGGTCGCCTGTTCAAAACAAAGGCGTAGTTTGATGACGCCACGTTTGAGCGCAGAATCTTGGGACATGTGGTCTTCACCTCAACCGGTGGAAAAGACTCGGGATAGGACTCGGGCAGAAATCATGTTCATGGATGCGATTATTAACGTTACTGTAGTGTGAAGCAGAGCAGGACGAGTGTTGTGGAGCTGAGCAAGGCCACTGGAGCGATTGTTAATAAGATGAACGGAAAACACACCTCGCGAGCAGTGGGACTTTTATTATGCCACAGTCGTCAGCGGGACTTCCGCTTTTCCGGTCATGAGTATGAGGTCACGCAGCTCAGTTTATCATATTAGACACATCTGAGTGTGTTGAAAATGATGTTATGACGTTACTCTGTGTGTTCACTCAGCGGCTGCTATGACATTTGTTCACACTGCAGTGAGAGTAAAGCGTTTCTGCAGAATAAAACCGGAAACCGAGGGGAACGCAGATATGACGCCATCGACAGGCGACTCCCTCACACGTCCCGGTTCCTAAGTTAAAATAGCAATTTCTCACAATTTACAAATAGTTGGAAACATTTGGGATATTGTAAGTACTCAACTGAACAAAATATATAACACTGGCCTAGTGGTTTTT
>JARQWZ010002296.1:167500-242143 GCA_033150135.1 Gobio occitaniae
ATATTTGAATTTATGTAAGGGGAATACAATTATGATAGTATCACAGAGAATACTTTTAAAGGATTAGTTCACTTTTTTTTTTTTTTGATCAATTTTTATTTGAATTTATTCTCAATCAGGAACTTATCAATGTCTTCATGAACTATGTACAAACAGATGCCATGAAAAGTGTCTGCAATGCAAAAAAATAAATCAATAACTAAAATAATAATAAATCAATAACTAATGAATAAAAACAGTAAATTATACATGAGCATACATATGCAGAGAAAAAGGAAAAATGGAATGTCATCATTTCAATTTATCTAACAGCAACTTTGCAATAGTTGTCCAACTCTGAATAGTTTTTTTCTTTTGCGCCATTGAGCTTAGCAGTGGTACCTTCTAGTAAGACAATGTCTCTAAAATAAGATAACCAGAGGAAAGTTGTAGGAGTGGCTGGTTCTATCCATAGCTTAAGAATAGTCTTTTTGGCAGCAGTGCTTGCTGCCAATAAGGTCCTGTTTTGGTGAGCATTAAGCTGGAGAGCGGAATCATCTAAAAGTAGAAATAACACAGGGTCCAGAGGTATATCCAAATGTAGAATGTCCGAAAGCACAGTACATACAAAAGTCCACAAAGGAATCACTGTGGGGCATTCCCAAAACATGTGCAAATAAGAGCCTACTGTTGATGAATCACATAAATGACAGTATGGATTAGCTCTGACATGCATCTTATACAGCACACTAGGAGTGATATAGGCTCTATTAATACATTTGTAATGAATCATCTGGTGTGCCAGGTTCTTAGATGCAGTGAAACATCTGGCCCATACCACACCCCAGTCAGGTTTAGCTAAACCTTCCTTTTCCCAGGAGTAGACTGCTGGAATATAAGAGTACTGCATTAAAAGAGCAGAATTATAAACCTCAGAAACTAAGCCATTGACGGGGGTGTCAGGGCCCAGCCACTCCCACTGGGGATGCGGCCGGATGCTAGTAGCCCAGGGGACCCCATAAGCTTTCAGGGCTGACCTTAATCTTAAATATAAGAAGAAAGAGAATCCAGGTAAAGAAAATTCTGTACTTAAGTCCTGGAACGATTTGATGCCCCCGTCACTGAAAATGTCATTCAGGGTGTGAACACCGAAGTCAGACCAAGCTTTAAAAACAAAGGGTTTGTTACCAGTCTGCAAACAAGTATTATTCCATAATGGAGTTATCTTGGTGTATAAGAAGGGGCCTCCCATAATTTTCTCAACCTTTTTCCACACATCAAGGGTGTATTCGACAATTGGTCCAAAATTTTTCTTAGAACATTTAGAAACACCTGAAAAAGGTAGATCTTGTAGGCGAATAGGATGGGCAATGTTGGCTTCTAAATCTCGCCATGGAACCAAGGAATCAGGATTAACCCAGGTCTTAATTGGTCTTATTTGAAATGCTATCTTATATAATTTGAAGTCAGGAAATGATAGACCCCCATCAAGTTTCTTACGCTGCATTGTCTTGAGTTGAATTCTGGGTTTTTTCTTATTCCAGATAAATCTAGTCGTGTTGAGCTCCTTGAAAAAACATTCAGGCGGTGCCAAAGGCAACACAGAGAACAGAAAATTGACTCTAGGAAGTATGTTCATTTTAATAATGGATATTCTTCCATGAAGAGCTAAACATAAGGGGGACCACCGATCAAGATCTTCTTTGATCTTATTCAGAAGGGTTTGATAATTACCTTTAGAAATTAGATTAAATGAAGGATATATGGTGATGCCCAAATATGTAAACTGTTTAAAGGGGCTATATGCGTTTTTCTGAAATTTAAACTCGCGACTGACACCTGTGGCCAAAAAACAGAACTGCTCTCATTTTCTGCTCGCTCTCGCAGCGGTGGTGACGTCACATCCGCAGACTGCGCGGGAAAAGACGACCCGCCAGAAAATAGGAAAAATAGGATACAGGCTTATAGGTGCACCCACGGTGAGCGGACAAGGTGTCAGTATGCTCATCAGGAGATGTTTGAGTCATAAATGGTAAAATAAAAAGGCTATTGTTACGTTTATTTTGGGGAAAAAGTTGCATATAGCCCCTTTAACTATAGGAATCATGGGAGGTAGGTTATTAGATTCCTGTCTCGCTGAGTCATTAAGAGGTGTTAAGGCAGATTTATTCCAATTAATTTTGTAACCAGAGAGAGAACCAAATTTTTCAAAAAGCTTTAAGCATTCAGGAACGGACAGAGAAATATTGGAAATATAGAGCAAAATGTCATCAGCATAAAGAGAGATTTTATGCAAAGTATTTACACAGATAATGGGTTGTATAGTTGGCGACTGACGTACAGCTTGAGCCAACGGCTCAATTGATAGGGTAAAAAGCAAGGGCGATAGTGGACATCCTTGGCGGGTCCCCCGACCGAGAGCGAAAGGTTGAGACACTAAGGAGCCAGTAAGAACCCTGGCTGAGCAGTTATTATAAAGTGTTTTAATCATTTTAATAAATCCTTGTCCAGCCCCTACACTCTAAAAAAAAAAAGGTTCTATATGGCACCAAAAATAGTTCTTGGCTCGTAATCATAGGGGAACCTTTTTTAGTGCTATATAGCACCATTTTTGGTGCTTCAGTGGTTCTTCAGCGGTTCTTCAGAGGTTCTTCACCGGTTCTTTGATTAAGGTGCTATATAGCACCTCTGAAGAACCACTGAAGCACCAAAATTGGTGCTATATAGCACTAAAAAAGGTTCCCTTATGATTACGAGACTTTTTTTTTAGAGTGTACATGTTCCAGGACCGACCAGAGAAAGCTCCATTCTATTCTATCGAAGGCCTTCTCCGCGTCTAATGAAATGACTGCGGAGGAGGCTGGATAAAAATTGGATCTATGTATAATGTGTAATAGTCGCCTGATGTTATCGGATGCGAATCGTTTTTTGAGAAGGATTAGTTCACTTTTAAAGAAACTTTTGCTGATAATTTACTCACCCCCATGTCATCCAAGCTGTCCATGTCTTTCTTTCTTCAGTCGAAAAGAAATTAAGGTTTTTGATGAAAACATTCCAGGATTTTTCTCCATATAATGGACTTCAATGGGCTCCAAATGGTTCACGATACCAGACGATGAATAAGGGTCTTATCTAGCGAAACGATCTATTTCTGCGAGAAACCGAGCAGTATTTATGATATTATTTTACCTCTTATCAGACGAATGTGATCATCTCTGAGCTCAGCCATAACTTCCGCTAAGTGAGGTCAAAATACGAGCGTGGTCACAGATATATACGTATATGCCTCATTAGCACCTGCACGGATCAGTAGAATGAGGCATCTACGATTGATATATCTATGACCACACTCGTATTTTGACCTCACTTAGCGGAAGTTATGGCGGAGCTCAGAGATGATCACGTTTGTCTGATAAGAGGTAAAATAATAGCATAAATACTGCTCGGTTTCTCGCAGAAACTGATCGTTTCACTTTAAGACCCTTATTCATCATCTGGTAACGTTTAAAGCCCTTTGAAGCTGCACTGAAACTGTCATTCGGACCTTGAACCGTTTTGGAGCCCATTGAAGTCCATTATATGGAGAATCCTGGAATGTTTTCATCAAAAACCTTAATTTCTTTTCGACTGCAGAGAGAAAGACATGGACATCTTGGATGAGATGGGGGTGAGTAAATTATCAGCAAAAGTTTATCTAAAAGTGAACTAATCCTTTAATGATTTTTTTGTTAAAGTTTTAGGTGTTTTATTGTGCGTTTGTAATTTTTTATCAGTTATTGTTGTTAGTTTTTTAGTTCATCAAGTTAAGATAAATGAAACTAGCTGAAATATATTTTTTATGCTTTTAGTTAAAGGGATAGTTCACCCAAAAATGAAAATTAGCCCACACTCAAAAAAATTACTTGTTGAATTTACTCAAAAAAGCAGCGTCAAGTGGTTCCACACAACTATAATGAGTCATTTTTCACAAATAACAATTTAGTTATATGAACAAAAGAAATTCAAGTAAAGCTGACAAAATTTATTTGAGTAAATGTGAATTTGTCACCGTTACATAATATTTATATGTGCAGTTCACTTAATAATGTTATGTTAAATTGATAAAAGTTTATTATTTTAGGTGTACCTTATTAAATTAAGCAAAATGCAAAAATAACTTATTGGACAAATATTGAGGGCAGGACGTGTGTAAATGAGTGCCCACATCTTAAACACAGGCACCACTCTTCGGCATAATGGTAACCACAAAATCACAGAAACTCCTCTAAATGTCCAACATAACTCTAGCATAAACTAACAACAAGTTCCCCATTCCTGAAAAACACATAAAACAACACTTGAATCCCTAAATTTACTCTCCTAATGCAGTCCCTTGCAAAGCATGCTGGGAATTAGAGATCCACTGCCTACTCAGCTATGTTAAGTTGACCGAACAAACCCTTATTAAGTAAAGCTGACAATACTCATTTTTAGTTGAAACAACTCAGTAAATTTAAGTTTTTGTAGTTACACGAGTTTAAGTAATGTGAACAAGGATGATTTGAGTGCAACTAACAACAGTGAAATTTCATTTTTTTTGAGTGCATGATTTACTCACCCTCAAGTCATCCTAGGTGTATATGACATTCTTCTTTCAGATGAATACAATCAGAGTTATAATAAAAATGTCCTGGCTCTTCCAAGCTTTATAATGGCAGCCCAAAATTTGAAGTCCATAAAAGTGCATCCATCCATTATAAAAGTGCTCCATAAAGGCCTTCAGTTCTGAAGTGAATCGTGGTAGCCTGGATGCCAGCGGAACTTAGCCCCGCCCACAACATTTGAGGTTGGGAAGTTTGGTCTGGACTTGATCCACATAGGAATAATTATGCCCGAAAAGAAGCTGTTCAGACCAATCAAATTGTCAGGGCGGGCTTTATACGATGATGGACAGATGATCAACAGTAACGTAATCATCCACGTCATCAAAGAGCGCTTGGGTTGAATTCGTTCTAATCCTAAACGGAGAACATAGATATATACATCTAAGATGGCGGCGCGAGTAGTTCGCGAGGCTCTGGGTCTCTCCAGATTCTGCAATTTTGCGGTATTTTTCCTGCTCATCTCGGGTCTGTTCGTTCAGAATAGTTGTGCCTTAACATCGTACACCCGTGGTGAGATTTTGGATATTGGTTTGCGAATTTCCGACAGTTTTATGGACAATCTTCGACTCCTTCCTGAGATCGCTAGGACACCCGAGGCTATGCACTCTACCCGGCCGGGCGGAAGTGCTCGCAGGCGGCGCCGAGATCGTAAACAAAGGCGGGGAAAACGCGGAGGTCTGAGTGCTAAGCTAAGGCTAAAGCTAAGGCTAACCCCACATCGGCTCTCTTTACCCAGTATTTTCCTTGCCAATGTACAGTCGCTAGTGAACAAAATGGAGGAGATTCGACTCAGCATCACACACAGCAAGAAACTTTTGAACTGTAACGTCCTAATCTTCACGGAAACCTGGCTAAACGGCGGAATACCGGACACCGCTATTGAGCTAGCGGGATGCCACACGCTCCGGGCGGATAGAACATTAGATGGCTCCGGTAAGACCAGAGGTGGTGGATTGTGCATTTACATTAACAAAGCTTGGTGCACAAACTCTGCTATTGTTGGGAGTCATTGTTCAGCTAACCTCGAGTTTCTCATGGTTAAATGTAGACCGTTTTATCTACCGCGGGAGTTCACTTCCACCATTATAACTGCAGCCTATATTCCCCCGGATGCTGATGCCAAGCTTGCTATGAAAGAACTTCATGCAGCCATTAGTAAACAACAGACTGATCACCCGGAAGCTGCTTTTATTGTTGCAGGTGACTTTAATCATTCAAACTTAAAGTCAGTGCTACCCAAGTTTCACCAGCATGTTTCCTGCCACACCAGAGGAAACAAAACCTTAGACCATGTTTACACAAACATGGCTGGCGCTTACGTTGCGACACCCCTCCCCCACCTGGGACAGTCAGACCATATCTCTTTGTTCCTCATCCCCAAATATTCACCCCTCATCAACCGTGTGAAGCCATCAGTGAAAACCATCAAGGTGTGGCCTGCGGGGGCAGATTCCACACTCCAGGAAAGGTTTCTACACACAGACTGGAGTGTGTTTGCTTCTCAAGCCACCAGTGGCGCTCACACGGACATTGACTTCTACACCTCCTCTGTATTGGATCATATCAATACCACCATTGACAGTGTTACAACCCAGAAACAGATCACCACATACCCAAATCAGAAGCCTTGGATGAACAGGGAAGTTCGACTCCTGCTGAAGTCACGCAATACTGCCTTCAGATCAGGAGATGCACAAGCCTACAGTACATCCAGAGCAAACCTGAAGAAGGGCATCAAAAAGGCCAAGCACTGCTACAAGCTAAAGATAGAGGGTCACTTTTCCAACTCTGACCCTCGACGCATGTGGCAGGGCATTCAGGCCATCAGTGACTACAAACCCCCCCACTCCACCCCCGCAGCCACTGATGTCAACTTCCTGAACGAGCTAAACCACTTTTATGCTCGCTTTGAAAGAGACAACAGAGAAACTGCCACCAAGCTCAAACCCTCAGCTGACCCACCAATCACACTCTCCTCCACAGATGTCTGCAAGTCACTGAGCCGGATCAGCGCACACAAGGCTGCTGGACCAGACAACATCCCTGGTCGTGTTCTCAGGGCATGTGTGGAGCAGCTCGCTGAGGTTTTTACAGACATTTTCAACCTGTCTCTTGCCCAAGCAGCTGTACCATCATGCTTTAAACGCACCTCCATTGTGCCAGTGCCAAAACACTCTAACCCGAGGTGCCCTAATGACTACCGCCCTGTAGCACTCACACCCATCGTCATGAAGTGCTTTGAGCGGCTGGTCCTGGAACACCTAAAAGACTCTCTACCATCCACATTGGACTCACACCAGTTTGCCTACCGCAGCAATAGGAGCACAGAGGATGCCGTTTCCATGGCACTGCACTCTGTGCTCACTCACCTGGACAATAAGAACACTTACGCACGCATGCTGTTTGTTGACTTCAGCTCAGCATTCAACACTGTCATCCCAACCAAGTTAATAGCCAAACTTGGAGACCTGGGCATCAATACCTCAATGTGTAACTGGATTTTGGACTTCCTAACTCACAGACCCCAGAATGTTCGATCAGGATCCACCTGCTCCACGTCCATCACTCTTAACACTGGTGTACCACAGGGCTGTGTGCTAAGCCCGTTTCTCTACTCCCTCTTCACCGCCGACTGCAAGCCTGTGCATGGATCTAATTCTATCGTCAAGTTTGCGGACGACACTACGGTGATTGGGCTCATCAGCAACAACGATGAGACTGCCTACAGGGAGGAGATCCAGCACCTGGCCACATGGTGCACCGAAAATAACCTGCTCCTCAACACCACCAAAACGAAGGAGCTCATCGTGGACTTCAGGAAGGAGTCAAGAGGCACACACGACACCATCCACATCAATGGAATGGCTGTTGAGCGTGTCTCCAGTTTCAAGTTCCTGGGGATCCACATCTCGGCGGACATGTCGTGGACGACCAACACCTCCAGCCTAGTCAAGAAGGCTCACCAGCGCCTCTTCTTCCTGAGGACACTGAGGAAGAATCAGCTCTCCTCGGCTATCCTGGTGAACTTCTACCGCTGCGCAATAGAAAGCATCCTGACCAACTGTGTGGCAGTATGGTATGGGAGCTGCTCTGTTGCGGAGCGCAAGGCACTGCAGCGGGTGGTGAAAACTGCCCAGCGCATCACAGGGACTCCACTGCCTGCCATCGAGCACATCCAGAGGAAACGCTGTCTGCATCGAGCTCGCAGCATCCTCAAGGACTCCTCTCACCCAGCCCACAGACTGTTTTCTCTCCTGCCCTCCGGCAGGCGTTTCAGGATCCACCGGACCAGGACCAGCAGACTAAAGAACAGTTTTTTCCCCAGAGCTGTCTCTTTACTGAACTCAAACCCCCACTGATCCACTTCCCTCATAAACTGCTAACTCTCCTACCTCACATCTGCCTTCACTTTGTTATTTGCACTACCGACTGTTTATTACAGTAACAACTGTTTACTTATGCATTTTGCACTACCATACCGTAACTGGATTATGCTCATTTGCACTGCCGACTGTTTTTACAGTACCAACTGTTTACATTTGCATTTTGCACCGTACTTCTCACTGTAATATGCAATCACTTCCACTGCACTTTTACACTTTTTTTTTCGGATAGCTTCTGTCCATAATTTATTGCACTACCTTAATCCACTGCTATATTCCTCATTTTAGCCTAACATATCATTGTATACCTCTAACTTTAAAATTCTGTTTATAGTAATAGCCATCTGTATATTATATTATATTCATAGTACATATCCACCTGTAAATTCTGTTTATAGTAAAAGCCATCTGTATATTATTCACTGTACATATTCACCTGTAAATTCTGTTTATAGTAATAACCATCTCTCTATTTATAGATATATTTATATATACTCAGTACATATCCATGTCCTGCACTTATGCAAACGTTGTATATCCTGCACTTGCTGCTATTGCACTTCTGGTTAGACCTAAACTGCATTTCGTTGCCTTGTACTTGTACTTGTGTAATGACAATAAAGTTGAATCTAATCTAATCTAATCTAATCTAAACTTGTTCATATATGCATTCACCTTTACTATTTCTCTCAGAAATGATGATGGTGTTGGTAAGTACTCTGTGTGTCCTTAAATTCTTTTTTACAACACTGGCAAAGATCGTTTACAATCATCTTTTTGCGTGCAGACAGGGTTGCCAAGTTTTTACAACAAAACCCGCCCAATTGCTACTCAAAACTAGCCCAAAATAAGCCCAATTTCCCGGGGGGAAAAAATGGCGTTTGAGGGGGTAGAATGTGTGTAATTTTGGAAGGTTTGCCTGCTAAAATTCGCATTCCTGGGTCTGTCTATCACATAATTGGGTTCGCTTCAACCCGCGGACTTGGAAAACAACCCGCGGTTTTGGCAACACATTACAGTTGAGTTCTGTTGACATTTGACAACTAACGTTATGCGTCGCTCCGTTGCTCTGATTGGTTGTAGGTCTATCCAATTGAGGTCTTTCCTGGTTTGGTTGAAACACGCCCCATAATCACAGCCCAACATAGCAGCATCAGACTCATATTCTGACTAGAACGACGTCAGGCTAGAATCGGTGGGTTTATGTAAGAAAAATATCCATATTTAAAACATTATAAAGTAAAATATCTTGCTATATTTTTCTCACACAAACCCATCGTTTCTCTTCAGAAGGCCTTTATTAACCCCCCGGAGCCACGTGGAGCAGTTATATGATGGATAGATGCACTTTTAAGGACTTTTGGGCTGCCATTATAAAGCTTGGATTAGACAGGACATTTATTAATATAACTGATTGTATTCGTCTGAAAGGAGAATGTCATATACACCTAGGATGACTTGAGGGCGAGTAAATCATGGGCTTATTTTCATTTTTGGGTGAACTATCGCTTTAACTATAACCCTGATTCATAGAACTACTATAGGTGTAGTTTTTAATTATAAATTTAAAAAAAATAATTCAGAAAAAATTCACACACACACACACACACACACGCACACATGCATACATACACACACACACTCGCATACATATACACACACACACACACACACACACTTTTTCTCATACGCTCGCATGAATTATCTATAAACATGTTTTACATACAACCAGAAACATCAGATGATTATTAATAATCATTGTTTAAACTGTGACCTACACTTTTAAAGGTTTGGGCTCACCAAGGCTGCATTTATTGGATCAAATATACTTTTATTTATTTTTATTTTATTTATTTATTTATTTCATATGGACATAACAATAACATTGGACAAACCAGATGCATTGTTTAAAGTGTTATAGCACGTGCTAATTTTCAACACCTGTAACATACAGTAAAAACAGTAATATTGTGAAATATTATTTCAATTTAAAATAACTGTTTTCTATTGTAATATATAGTCAAATGTAATTTATTCCTGTGATCAGTTGTTGATTGGGTGGAGGCGGATCTGAATGAAAGCATGGTGTCTGTTGTAAGAATGAGCCGGTGTTTACTGGAGAAGTCTGGCATATGTATACACACACACACACAATAGGCTCACAATATAATATGCATTTACTAAAAAGATAGGGTGAATTTTTATCTCATGCCGACTGAAACAAATACGGACAAAAGGCCCTGACAACCACGAGGCTTGCAACACTTTGACGTGATGAAGCAATCTTTAGTTTGTGTGTGTTTGTGGCGTAACGGCTGTGACTAATGATCTCACGCCCCGGTGTGACGTCTGTGGCCTCAAACACCACTGCTATTCAACAATAAAACTCGGAAAACATCTCTTTTTATTGCTTTGTTTTCTTCAACTGTAATTCACATTTTCCATCTTTTGCCTCTGACCCTTGTGGACTCTGGCTGTGCAGAATGCAGGCCTATCATTCTGCTTCAACCATACCTTACGAATGTGTAATTCAGCAAGCAGCATCCAGTTCATTTGGACAGTTAAACAATGAAAGAACGGTTACAAATGATGAGTCTTTTGTTGCACATTAAATATAAGGTCAATCTGTGTGCATTGCATGTTGGTATACACAGCATGAATACTGACCACATTAGCATAAAGCACACAAAAACAAATATGCTTCGCCTGCCATATTAGATGGATTTTCTTGTGGAGCAATGCATTCTGGGATTGTCTTCTCAAAGTTTAGTGTCAAGTAGGATTTTTTTTTACTCGGCAAAAGTTGCATTAAATTCTAGGGCTGTCAAAAGATTAAATCGCATCCAAAATAAAAGTTTGTGTTTACATAATATATGTGTGTGTACACTGTTAATTATCATTTATATATAAATACACACACATTCATGTATATATTTAAGAAATATTTGCATGTATATACATTTATATAATCTATAATATATATAAATATAAATGTTTTATATATAAAAATAACATTTTTTTCTTAAATATATACATGCTTGTGTGTGTATTTATATATAAATAATAATTAACAGAGTACACACACACATGTATTATGTAAACACATACTTTTATTTTGGACGCGATTAATCGCGATTAATCTTTTGACAGCCCTATTAAATTCATCAAGACATTTATAATTAATGTTACAAAAATGTATCAGTTTTCACAAAAATATGCTTCAAATCATATTAGAATGATTTCTGAAGGATCATGTGACTCTGAAGACTGGAGTAATGATGCTGAAAATACAGTTTTGATCAGGGCTGTAACCACCGTAGGCATTGAGGGGGACAAGTCCCCCCGAATAATTGGAAATGGCCAAATTGTTGTTAGGATCGCAGACATTTTAAAAAGTAAAAAATGTTATCTTTCTGTTGTGCCTGAGCAGTCTAAGGCCCTGTCCCAAATGGCACCCTAAACCCTCACGGTCTTCCTCTGAGTCTGCACTTTCACGACATAATGCCGCTTTGACTGCCGGGAAGAAGTCCGCTGCGTAACCCGCACTAGTGTGGGCTCGGCAGAAGTGCGCATCGAGGGCGCATATCGACCTCAAAGGGGGCGTTCGCGAGCACCCTTCTGAGACCTAAAATGACAAATGGGACACCCTACGGTCTCGTGGACTTAACGGACACGCACACACAGCAGCCATTGTAAGTCCACAAGACTGAAAGTGCACATGAAGTGTGCCATTTGGGACAGGACCTAACAGTGCTCGTCAATGTCAAAATTATGGCCAATCAGATCAAAGAACATTTAATATTTGACAACTGTTTTACGATGGATATGTTTAACAACCCACAGTGACATACATACAAACAAGAGCGAATTGTGTGCATGTTTTTTAACAATATTATTTGCAAAGAGTTTAAGGGCGCTTTCACACCTACCTTCTTTGGTCCAGATTTTCTGACTTTTCAGTTTGGTCCGGATCAAAATTACAGGTGTGAAACCTCTCCTGACCGCGGTCCGGACCAAACAGACGAAATTTGGCCCGACGAAAAGAGGTTGTCTCGGTCCGGATCAAACTGAACAAAGGTTCGGTTTGTTTCTAGTGTGAAAGCATTTTCTGTACGGTTCGGACTTTCAGACCATTTGCAGGAAGTTCCTGTTTATGTTTAAATATAATGTTATTTTTAAATTTCATCTCGGCTATATTGATTATGAAAAGTGAAAAGATGCGCAATCTGTCAGAAGACAGAAGGTCACAAATAATTTTGAACAAAATTTTGTATGATTTTGCTTAGAAAGCCTTTCTTTAATGTGAATTTCGTTTTGTATAAATTGTATCTTAATTTTAATCAACGTTTAATCTGATAATTGCCTGGATTTAATAAATAAGAAGCAAAAAATCTATAGCAGACAATAATCGCGGGAGCGATAACATGCTTTACACATGAACTGGAGCGCGTCTCAAATAAACTGAAACTCAGCAGCTACTCGTCTCACAAACATGAGAAATATGTGTATATATAAAGCTTGAAATGTCCACTTTTAAACGTGACGAAAAGAAAATAGTCAAGAAATGCGAACTGATCAATAGTGGCAACGATATGCGTCCGTTCATTCACTCTTGTCAAAGACGCTGACGTCAGACGCACGTCCGTTTACAAACCAATCAATGTCCAGATGCCACCCACATAGATGAAGACGAGGGGACGTAAGTGTGTCATGTAAAGTTCTTTAGTGCGCTCGCATAATTTCAATGTGAAACCAAACCAAAACTAACCGAAAGTATCAAATGTATCAAAACATGAACTTCGGTTCGGACCTTGGTGCGGACTTTCAGGTGTGAAAACGCCCTAAATAGATTAGCTGGGCAAACCAAACTCTGGTCAGGCCAATCACATCGCGTATAGAGTCGGTGGGCGGCTTAACATAATGGCGGCAGAGTTGACGCGGTTCCACTTGCTACTTGTAAACAAAGAAGCTGGCGAACAGTGGTCTTTCCAATCAGCTTTGGCCCCGACTCTGGAAGACTTGGAGTAAAGCTTTTCTTTGAGAAAAGAACGGCACTGAAGTCATTCTTAAGAAAGGGAGATGTGTTCGTAGTTTTGCCGCAAAAGTTTAATCTATCAAGGGGCTCCGCTTCACCTTCTTCATTGCTCTGGTTGGTTGTAGCGCTATCCTTTTGCGTGCAGAGGGAATCTGAAAGACAAGCGTTTATCCCGCCCCTCGGATTGAGCCCTGCCAATGGTGAGTTCCCAGACCCAACATCTTGATGTGGCTCTGGCTTGTCAGGCTAATATATGCTATAATTAGATCTAGAACAACTTTTCCTTTTCTTATTTCTCCTTTATTCCTTTAAATCCCATTTAATCATTTAATTATTCAAATTGATTTAACCCTCTGGCTCTTCGGTCGTTTCTGACCCGATTTTTTTTAAATAAAAAATGTTAAAAATCCGAAAACTTGTGACTTTATTGGTACTTGGTATATGAACACCCAAAAAAATTGGGGACAGGATTTGAAAAGTCTAAGTGGTCTTAAAAAAAATAGTCACACTCAGGACCTTAGGGTCAAAAATGACCCCCATAGGAAATTAATGGGAAATTGGCAAAAATATGAAAATACAGAGTTTTTTTATGCATACTATCTACAAATCAGCCAGGATGCAGAAAAAAAGGACTCAACAGTGAAGGGGTGAATCTCTAAAACATCAAGAGTGCAAAACTCACACACACACACACACAAAAAAACAATTAGCTTTTGGAATGGCACGCGTTAATTTGTGTGTGCGTGTGTTTAAGTGTGTGTGTGTGTGAGTTTTTTTTTGTCTGTTTTGCACTCTTGATGTTTTAGAGATTCACCCCTTCACTGTTGAGTCATTTTTTCTGCATTCTGGCTGATTTGTAGATTGTGCACACAAAAAAACAAATTTCCCATTAATTTCCTATGGGGGTCATTTTTGACCCGAAGGTCCTGAATGTGACTTTTTTTTTTTTTTAAATCCTGTCCCCAATTTTTTTGGGTGTTCATATACCAGGTACTAATAAAGTCACAGAGTTTCGGACCATTCCGATGGAGCTACGATGTTTAATATTTTTTTATAAAACGCAAGATCCACTATAGTGGTAAAAATGTGCTATTGCATGATAAAAATGCTCAATGTGTCCACCGGATGGAACCGATCTCATTAAAAAATAAATAAATTAATTAATTATTTAATTAATTAATTAATAATAAAATTATATATATATATATATATACACATTTTTTATTATATTCAATTGGAAAAAATTGGTCATAATTATTGCATAAATAATAATTATAAATCATAAAATTACCTCAAAACACCAAAAAAGAAAAGAAAAAATATTATTGAACAAAAATATATTTAATTGATTCTACTCAAATCTTTTTTATCTTAATCCCGCCCTCCGGGTCATTTTTGACCCGAAGGTCCTGAGTGTGACCCATAAATGAAGAACCCCAGAGGGTTAAATAAAAAGACCAGCCCCCCGCAAAAAATAAATAAATAAATAAATTGCCCCCCCCCCCCCCCCCATATTCAAGACATGGTTACGGCCTTGGCTTGGATCACAGGAATAAGTGACATGTTTTATATATTCACATAGAAAACAGCTTTTTTAAATTGTAATAATATTTCACTATTTTATTGTATTTTGATGAGATAAATGCAGCCTTGGTGAGCAGAAGAAAAAATTCCACCGACCCAATCTTCCCGGTAGCGTCTCTTAACCATGTCTGTGTGTTTTTAAACTCCTCAAACATCAAACTCACCTTGTAAACTTGCACATGGTAGCAGCCTGGAACTTCCACGCCAGCACCAAAACTTTGAACTCGGCCGGATCGACGCACAGATCGTTGCAGAAGCGCTCCATACCCTCCTCCAGGATGGCATCCTCGTGCTCGTCCTTATAACACAAGAACATCTCGTGGATCCGAGCGAGCGACAATCCTTCCCCCTCCTGCACGGACTGCTCCCGCCGCACGTCCACCGCGGAGATGGTCGGAGCCACGGTGCCCTCCACGGCGACCTCGGACACTTTGGGTGCCATTGAATATGACGTCGGCGGAGGACTTGGCGACTTCCTCCTTGTGCGTGCCGCCAGTGCCACCGCCGCCGCCTTTCTTACCATGAGATTTCCCAGCATCCTTATCGCCGCTTTTACTGCCCAGAGAGGACGTGGGGTTTTTGCATTTAGTCACACACTGACCCATGTCGCTCTCGTTCTCGTATTCGTCTCCCTCGTCCTGTTTTGGAGGTCTTCCTTCAGGTCCAGACGGCCCCTGCTAGACGCCGCTGCTCTGGCTGATGGACAGCAGTCACCATGCCCTGACCATTCAAATCAAACCAGTCACTTTAAAGCATCACTGAAATATTAAAGGCACAATATGTAAGATTTTAGGATTAAAATATCCAAAAACCACTAGAACAGTGTTATATATATTTTGTTGACTTGTGTACATTATCCTAAATGTTTCCAAGAATGTTTAAATCCAGAGAAATGTGCAATTTTAACCAGGACACGGACCATGTCCGTGCGTCACCTATCAATGACATCATATCCGCGTTACCCTTGATTTTATTTTGTAGAAACCAGGGAAACACCAAAGCACTCTAAAAAATGCTGGGTTAAAAACAATCCAAGTTGGGTTGAAAATGGTTTAACCCAGCGATTGGGTTGTTTTAAGCAAACACTTAACCAACCGCTGGGTTAAAATGACCCATTCACTGGGTTAAAACAACCCAATTGCTGGGTTAGTCCATTTTCAACCTAACTTGGGTTGTTTTTAACCCAGCATTTTTTAGAGTGTAGGTATGTGTACTTATATCATTCGGCCAGGGCCATTTACATGATGGACACAAGTGCTCATGTCAGTTAATGTGCATTGTTCCTTTGATAACATAAAAAAGCATCATTTCAATATTACAGTCAATTATGATTCAATGCTCACTTTAAAATTATTTAATATGAATTCAATTCCAGCCGGTCTTTCCGAGTGTAAATGTCAAAATACAGAAAGTACAGACTGTAGCACAATTCCTTCTAAAGAACAATGACTATCAGATGAATCTGTATTGCACGTATATTGTTCCTCTTTCCAAGCAAGTCCACAAATACAAAGTTCCCTGAACCTGAGCTTCGCTTCCTTCCACACATCTCACTGCGGTTAACACATCCTCGACTGCTTTCTTAACTTCTGAATTATATTTTTCATTTTGAAAGGCAGACCTGAAGAACAAAATATGGAGTCATCATGTACGCAGAAGTCTTGTTTCCTCAGAACAAAGAAAGCCAGTTAAACAATGTGCTAAATTGCACCCTGTCATGAATCAGCTTATGGGCAGGACACTAACTAACCAGTGTGGTGAGATCCATTCATTGTGGTCGTTGAACTAGTCATCAGTGTGTGACAGAACGCGGAGAGCTTTAATTGAGCAATTCTGGCAGCCAGAGGGCGGATCCGACACTCCTCCTGCATTCTGATTGGCCAGAGATCCTAAAAGCTTCCACTATGACATGAGCAAATTAACCTAAAAACTGTGTTACTAGGCCGGGACGAGTTACACAGACCGGGCTAAACGCAGAGGGATCCGATCTGAAGTTCTTAGAATAACCGTTTGTGCTGTTTGCAAGAGGACGAATGAGAACAACGCGTGTTCATAATTCATCATGTGGGTTTCTGGGCTTTGTTTATGTTTAATATTACATAAAACTTCTCATGCAGTGAGACACTGTTTGCCTGAGGGCACAACTCTGTTATGCTTTTGCCATTTATAAATAAAAAAAACTCATTTAAACTGAACAATAAACTATAAAATGTGTCAAATATGAATTAGTGCCATAATTAGCCATGTGAGGAATACAATATTTAAGGCCCTCGATGACGTGCTATTTTGTCGATTTATAACCTTTGGCAAAAAACGTCCTTCAGCTGTGACAATATATTCTAAATATATAAGAATATTTGTTTCATGTTAATCATTTTAAGTGAGAATATTTAAAAAAATGATAAAGTAGAATATTTACTTCAAATCAACCATTAATTAAAACAAATGTATGAATGTGTGTATATATATATATATATATTACATATATTACATACACATTTACTATATATATTTATTTTTGAATATATTAATTAATATGTATTTTATGTACATATATTGTATACACATTTTTTCTCTCTCTCTCTCTCTCTAATATTAATATATTTATTACTATTTATTTGATGTACACATATTGTATACACATTTACTAATATATATATATATATATATATATATATATATATATATATATATATATATATATATATATATATATATATATATATATATATATATATATATATATATATAAAATACTAATTTAATATGAATAAGACAATATTTGCAAAATTATAAAGTAGAATAATTCATTTATTTTACTTATTATAATTATTTAAATATGTATTTATTTTACAAAGAAACTATATCCCAGATAAAGGACATTGTTATACTTGCAGCGGCCTTGAGTGGTCGTTATATAATATAATATTCAAACGATATTTAAATCTTCAAACTGAAGTGTCATCCTTCTGCTTGTAATCTAATGGTGTCATATAGAGCAGGTCTCTATGGATGCTGTGCGATGATATATACACTGGAGCGCTGTATCGACCAATCGGCATCCAGGAGCGTAACGACCTGCTTTATAATGAACGCTGAGGACTCTGGGATGAGACTCGTGGCAATCAGAACAGGCCCAGAGCGACCGCATCACCATGGATCAGGAGCAGTGTGTTGTGCAGTCGTACGGGACACACTCACCCAAATCCCCGAGCAGTGAACCGACGGGTCATCTGAGGAAACTCCATGGGGACGGCCGGAACATCCGCTAGCCTGAGCCAAAGAGCGGGAGCAAGCAAAGCAAGAGTGACAGAGCGATCAGAACATGATACGGCACACAGAAACACAACATCTGAAGCACCTGCACAACACACCTCAATCCCCCGAGACACTTTCACACACCTGATGATCACAAGACTGGAGACTAACTAACTAACTAACTAACCCACAACACAATCCCCATGAGGTAACCTAAATAAAACAGGGTAAATCGGAGCTGGGTTACATTAGAGGTGTTGGATTGCTGGTGTGACCAATGCCACGATTAAATGACATTCAACCTGACAGGGTCATCGTCATAGCAACACACCTGATGGGGATGTGGGGGAAAGGTCAAAGATCAAAGCCAGGAACAAATTCACATTTGCAACCCCATTTACCTTTCATTATAGGACGCATTTACTAGTATAACTGAATGTATGCTAAATGTTAGTGACATGGTAATTGGATTTACTGGCATATTAAGGCATATAATGGCACTGTATGATTAGCATATTCATTTACCAAAGTATTACATGCCCTCCAAATTACTCAAAAGAATACCATGGTACACTAAAATCTTTTCAATCTGTTTCAATCCGCCACACTAAATTGTATAAGCCATCTATAGAGTTTCTTGTTTCTTTATACTGTGAACTCTATTGTTATTTTATTTTCTCTCCTCATTACTCAGTACTCTTAGATTCATTTTTATTTACTCATTTATTTACACATTTTAATCAGACTTAAATGTCAATTTATTTATTTGTTTAATCTGTTAACATTGTAATTATTTTTAAATGCATACATTAATTCCTAATTATTTATTGTAATCTATGTTTTAATATATTATATATATATATATATATATATATATATATATATATATATATATATATATATATATATATATATATATATATATATATGGTGTGTGTGTACTTAAAAACATACATTACATCAATTGCATTAAAAATACATTACATTTACGCTAGTTATAAAAATTTTTAATAAGGTACTTCAAAGAATATCATTGTTAAACCACTGTAAAACATAATTACACCATGGTACTTCAAGACAACTCAGGTTTAATGTCAATCCATGTCAGTTTTAAGATATTAAATGCCCTTTCCTTTCTATTATATATTATATAGACAGATGCTTACACATATGCTGTCTACCAGGGCATCTAAAATATACATAAAGAATTTTCAGGGCGTTTATTTAATATATTTTAAGGCATCATAAGCGATAGTTGATCTTCATAATGCTGTCTAGGTAAGTAGCTCACTCGATTTGAATGAGAAACTTTCCCTTTAAAATTATGATTAACTGTCCATCTGTACAGCAAATACAATACATATCCTCTCTAAACAAGCTCTCCAATTATACTGATAGTTCTGATATATCAATATATGACTGTATGCGAGTAATGAAACACTCGATATGACAGTTAAAGTCTTTTAAAGAGCTGATCTCATGTTAGCAGCTTAGCTGGTTAGCTTCAGATAAGTGTGGCTCGTTTATACGCAATAAACTTCAATGAAACTCTAAAATGTGTAGATTCTGGACAGGAACACAGCGGATATCTGAAGTGAGTGTGTTTTGTGTTGATTTACCTGTGGAAAGATGATGAAATGGCTCAGAATCAGCGCATCCCTGCTGTCATGCTAAAGCTAAAGCTAATCCCACCTTCCAGTCGAACCGGATCGGTTCTGAATCTGTGTGTAAACGCAGGAGATGGGGCTTCTCTTTGTGTGCTTCTGATGCTCTTTGGGTCATTCGATGATCATAGTTGACATTTCCCCCCGCATCACTTCCTACAGACTCGAACCTGAACCCGAACCGAGCCTGCGCTGATCCGGACCGGCTCCGGTAAAACCACCCCCTTTACCAGCTCCCACTCCTCTGGACCGCTGCTGTGGGGACGGAGAGGATCCTGGTTGACTCGACACGGCCGCACGGAACCAGAGAAACGAAGATCGGCCGCTGATTGCTCGCAGTTTCTCTTTTTGTTTGGGTTCGAGCGAGTATGCGTAAACCCGACGCAGACGTAGCTGGCGCAAACACTTCACAGATGCGCGAATGCGCAACTTGGGCGCGTCCCGGACTAGCTTGAAACCAAACTCCCCGCAGCTCCAGACGTCATCCCTCGCAAACACGTGGACGCTGGAGTGAGGAAGTGCGGAGATGTTCACATGAGCTGTGTTGATCTAATCACACATAGGTAATGTTGATTTCATCAGGAAGTAGAGATTAGTAAGCAGCTCGATTCTTAATGCATACAACGGAACACTGTAACAATTACAATGTATGTGAAGGAGGATATTGCAAACCCTGTAAATCTCTCATTGACAGCTAACGTTATCCAGTTTACCTTAACCTAACAGTAACAGAGGTCACGCACACGCAAAGCTTCAGATTTGTTTGTGTTACATGATTTGTGCGCGTTCTATTTAATACTGAATAATAATGATTGAATCTTTTCAACTTAACTACGCAGCATGATACTTAATAATTAAAATAATATATATCAATCCATAAATGTCATGCTAATTAACAATTGTATAGTCATGCAGCATAATTAAATATAACTGCTGTGTAATTGTTGGTTTCTATACGTGTGTGTGTGTATTCATTGTTATTTATGCTAATTAACATTATATATATATATATATATATATATATATATATATATATATATATATATATATATATATATATATATATACTCACACTCACCTAAAGGATTATTAGGAACACATACTAATACTGTGTTTGACCCCCTTTCGCCTTCAGAACTACATTAATTCTACGTGGCATTGATTCAACAAGGTGCTGAAAGCATTCTTTAGAAATGTTGGCCCATATTGATAGGATAGCATCTTGCAGTTGATGGAGATTTGTGGGATGCACATCCAGGGCACGAAGCTCCCGTTCCACCACATCCCAAAGATGCTCTATTGGGTTGAGATCTGGTGACTGTGGGGGCCATTTTAGTTCAGTGAACTCATTGTCATGTTCAAGAAACCAATTTGAAATGATTGGAGCTTTGTGACGGAGCATTATCCTGCTGGAAGTAGCCATCAGAGGATGGGGACATGGTGGTCATAAAGGGATGGACATGGTCAGAAACAATGCTCAGGTAGGCCGTGGCATTTAAACGATGCCCAATTGGCACTAAGGGGCCTAAAGTGTGCCAAGAAAACATCCCCCACACCATTACACCACCACCACCAGCCTGCACAGTGGTAACAAGGCATGATGGATCCATGTTCTCATTCTGTTTACGCCAAATTCTGACTCTACCATCTGAATGTCTCAACAGAAATCGAGACTCATCAGACCAGGCAACATTTTTCCAGTCTTCAACTGTCCAATTTTGGTGAGCTCGTGCAAATTGTAGCCTCTTTTTCCTATTTGTAGTGGAGATGAGTGGTACCCGGTGGGGTCTTCTGCTGTTGTAGCCCATCCGCCTCAAGGTTGTGCGTGTTGTGGCTTCACAAATGCTTTGCTGCATACCTCGGTTGTAACGAGTGGTTATTTCAGTCAAAGTTGCTCTTCTATCAGCTTGAATCAGTCGGCCCATTCTCCTCTGACCTCTAGCATCAACAAGGCATTTTCGCCCACAGGACTGCCGCATACTGGATGTTTTTCCCTTTTCACACCATTCTTTGTAAACCCTAGAAATGGTTGTGTGTGAAAATCCCAGTAACTGAGCAGATTGTGAAATACTCAGACCGGCCCGTCTGGCACCTACAACCATGCCACGCTCAAAATTGCTTAAATCCCCTTTCTTTCCCATTCTGACATTCAGTTTGGAGTTCAGGAGATTGTCTTGACCAGGACCACACCCCTAAATGCAATGAAGCAACTGCCATGTGATTGGTTGATTAGATAATTGCATTAATGAGAAATTGAACAGCTGTTCCTAATAATCCTTTAGGGGAGTGTATATATAAACAAACTTTTATGTTAGATGCGATTAATCACAATTAATCATGAGTAATAAAAAATACCTCTATTTTGCATTCTTTTCTAATTTATTATATTTTCCATAAAAATTATTACATTATCAGCATAAAAAATGAAAAGAAAGGAAAAAGTAAATATAAAGAAAATATTCATTCAATTCCTATAAGAATTGTAGAGAGCTGCAAAGAACTTACGAGCTGTTTATCATAAAGGTGAAATAATGCCCATGTCAATGTGCTGTCGTTATATAATGTCACGTTCCTCTATCACATGTGGTCCTGTTGTGTTAGTTCATGTTCGCAGGTGGTGCAGATGTCTCCTCCACATGTGCTGTCTCTCTACAGGAGGGTCCTGCGCATTGCACGCAGCTGGAAGGCTCAGTCTGCTCTTCCACAGGACACTGACACTGAGCGGAAATACATCGCCCAGGAGGCTCGAACCCTCTTCAGACAGAACCAGCAGGTGTGGCCTGACCTCGCATCACCCATGGACCTGTTGCAGATCTCATATCTATAGCACGCGTTCTTATATCTTCTCCTGTCATAGATAACAGATCCAGAATCAATCCAGAGATGCATTGAAGAGTGTGACGCTCGGATAGAGATCGGTCTGTATATTAAATCAAATACTTTATGAGTTGAGAATTAATTAAGGTGTAATTTAATAATAAATAATAATTTTCAGGTGATATCAAATAAGAGGTGATCTGCTAAAATGATTTTTTGTTTTTCATGGCAGGACTGCATTATAGGAACCCCTATCCCAAACCAGTAAGTATCTCCATATAAGACCACATAAGCAATAATAATATTCCTACATTTTATGAACAGAATGGTGATCTCATGAAGAAATGTTTTTATATATATCCCCCAAATTTTCATTAATCTAATGCAAAAAAAACAAAAACCTCAATATCATTAATACAATAATGAAAATCATGATTTCAATACTTGTACGGTGCGATTCATATATATTGATTATAATGTTTCTTTTTTGTATTACAAATAATTTGAGGGGAAATGTGTTCAATTTTCATGGAAATAATATATTCAAAAGTGTATTGATCCTAAAAAGGGTTTGTTGTCTTTTCTTTTACATTCGGGGTGAAATATGATTTGGTCATATTCTTGGCAGTTTAGAACGATTTGGGTCTGACCACTATTTATGATTCAAAAAAAGTTAGTGACATTAATTTCTTCATTTATGTCAGGAGTCGTCAAACGATTGATCGCGATTAATCGCATCCAAAATATTTTTTTTACATAATATATGTGTGTGTACTGTGCGTACATTATTATGTATATTTGAATACACACACATACATGTATACATTTAAGACATATTTGCATGTATATACTGTATATTTATATTTAAATAATTGATAAAGCACTTTGAGTATCCAGAAAAGCGCTATATAAATGTAACAAATTATTATATATAAAAAAATTCTTAAATATATACATGCATGTGTGTGTATTTATATTTACATAATAATTATACACATATTATGTAAAAAACTGTTATTTTGGATGCGATTAATCATGTGACAGCACTAGTCAGGACAGGAGTGCAAAATAAATCGGTACTTGATGTTATTTCAAATAAAATTAGGGCATTTAGTCCAAAAGTGCACATTTGGAGAAATATTGCCATTACTTCATATTTCTTTAGGTTTTAAATTTGGTATGAAATATGACTTGGATACGTTTCCTGCAGGTTTTTGTGAGATTTACATTAATATCCATCTCAAATCGTTTCTCTCAGACATATCTTCCACCGATGGGTCTCGCCACTCAGAAAGGCAGAAAGCTGCGAGCTCAGCAGAGAATGAGGAAGCAAGCCAAACCTGTGTACCTACAGTCTCAGGATGAGACCTGACTTCACCGTACTGATCTTAGAGTGTGTGGGACGTTGTGTTGAAAAGCACCAGGGAACATTATAAAGTTTGACAGGTCATGTTCTGTATAGCTTAAAAGGGCTGCATTATGAAGCAGATCCGGTGTAAAGTATGATGAATGCTAATGTGAGCTGTTTTGATTCATGTTAAAAGGTGTATTTATTTTGTTGTCATACTCTACATTGTATAAAGGTGTCAGTTAACGTTGCAATCAAAGTATATAGCTGCATATTTATCACCATTCATTAAACTAGAAATGGTTTAAACTGTTATTTTAAAGTCTTACTTTCCTACTGTGATGTTTATCTGAGCGAAACGGCTTCTCGAACAAGAATAAATGTAGGGCGGGGCTTGATTTAGTCTGGGGGGAATTGATTGGATGATTGTGGTTTGCTATTGGTGGATCTCATGTGAGTGACAGGTTGCCCCACCCTTGCCGTCAAGTCAAGTCAACTTTATTTATATAGCGCTTTTAACAATGTAGATTGTTTCAAAGCAGCTTTACAGTGTTAAACAGGAAAATAATGCAGCATAATTTTTTTTTTTCAGCTGTATAGCCATTCTGGAGAAAACGCAGATGTCATCAGTTCATTTCAATTATCATACAGTGACAGTGTGGGCTTTAGATCAATAATTAGATCAGTAATTTAGTTCATATGGTTAATTTAGTTTATTAATTAGATTTATTTCGATGTTTAGTTGAAAAATTTAGTCAAAGAAGAGATGTCACTGCCAGAGGGAGGGGAAGTTATTCTGAGTCAAGATTACAAGGCACATGAATTAAAAAAATAATAATGTAGTAAATAATTTATAATAAATACTGCAATATTCTATAAAAAACAAGAATTGTCCATTTTGATTACATGCTGACTAAAGAATTACACATTACTGCTTTAAGACATTTTGTTTTATTCCATTCCATTCAATTATATTAAACGTAACCACAATATGCTAATCAGTGCTGTATTTTTTTTAAATATTTTTGGCATGTTAAAATGTAAACACACTCGATACGCTCAGTTATCCAGTTGGCACAGGCAGGCGACCCCGCGGTTGACCCAGTGTTTCTGTGGCTTGTCCGAGGGCAGCTCGATGGACAGCACGTAGTTCGTGGAGTGACCAGTGGTGGAAAGAGTCCCGCGCCTGGCACTGGTCTTGTACACGGGACAGACGTAAACACTCTCGTGGAGGAAGTTTGCGCTCTCTCCAGGCTTCAGCCAGATTATGGGCAGCGAGTCGAAGAGAACTTTAGGAACAGACTCACCGATAACCATGCGCTCCCGATCCCAGCGCGCTCCCTCTAGGAAAAGCCCACGGACATACGCACCATCCTCCGGCTTCTCCTCCATGTGAGTTTCCTGCTTACAGACCTAAAAGAGATGCGCATTAGGATATACAATAATGTGCATAAGTTAGGGGTGATTTCATTATTTATTTTTTATATGAATAAATTTGTACTTTCAATTAGCAAGGACTCAATTAATTCAATTAATCAAAAGTGATAGTAAAGACATTTATAATGTTGCAAAAGATTCCTATTTCAAATAAATGCAGTTCATTCAAAAATATTAATTAATAAAAAATGAATGAATAAATAAAAATTAACCAGCACAACTGTTTTCAACATTGATAATAATCATAAGTTTCTTGAGCAGCAAATCCTCATATTAGAATGATTTCTGAAGGATCATGTGACACTGAAGACTGGTGTAATGATGCTGAAAATACAGCTTAAATCATAGGAGTAAATTACATTTTAAAATATCTTGAAATAGAAATGAGCCGTTTGCAATATTACTGTTTTTACTGTATTTTTAATCAAATAAATTCAGGCTTGTTGAGCATAAGCAAAAGAATCTTACAGACTTCAAACTTTTGAATGGTAGTGTTAGTGTAACCACAAGTGTGTTTTCAGCTGAATATATTTTCTTTGAGTTTAGAGTGTCAGTGTTTAAGAAACATTCCTTTATTAAGCACAGTTCTCATACGATCTCAGCTGGCACACAAACCTCAAACTCAAAGCCGATGTAGTCGATGGGGATGGAGTACTTGCGAGCGAAATTCTGAGACACACCAGTGAGGAACGACTGAGTGAAATAGAACGCAGATACCCAGAACACAGGCGGAGGGCCGTTATCGATCCAGTCCTAAAGCACACACACAAAAACATGACTGAAAAATAAGAAGCCGATTGGTGAGTAAAGCTAAATTGTCCTAGGTAGTGCAATAGCTGGTTTCAATAATCTCAGAGCACACACTGGCTGACCTAGTGTCATCATTACACCTAGTGCACACTACAAGACAACAGTGTGTCGCCCTGCATATATTGAACTCTTTCCATACCAACTTTTTCAAAATAAAATAAAAAATAGCCATCCACAAACAGCATTTTTGATCATTTTCATAAATGGCCCCCAGAATATCTTGTTGTATGAATATCTGAACATGCAATATATCAAAAGAAAGAACAGAGCCCCGTTTTATTCTAGTTTCATGCATTCTTTTTTTATCAACACTTGAATGTGGGAAAGTTTCATAAAAAAAGCTACATTTTGAACAAAAAGCTGAGAAAATCATGTTTCATTTTTTTTCAAAGACTACAACGTGCATAAACAATGTTTTTATCACTTGTTTCTGCTCCTTGTTCGCCTGTGTTTTTATCCGGCAATTCTGTACTCAATCAGAAGATGTGTAATAGCGCCCCCTACCGTATAACAGTTAAAACACGGAAAGCCGGAAAATTGTCAATGGCGGGGAAATATTTTCTGTCATGTCAATAATCACATTATTAATTGCACTAATAGCAGACTAGGCAGGCAAGGTTAATAAAGTTAACTAAAACCATAAAAAAAAACCATTTTCATTACTTAAAATAAAATTAACATTATTTGAAATAAGATATTAAAAACTTATTTTATTTTAGCTAGATGTTAAGGTAACATTTCAAAACAAAATTACTAAAATTTGCTCAAAAGGAAAATGAAAATAAAAAATATAACAATAAAAAACATCTCAAAATATTCATAAAAACTATAGTAGAACTGTAACACTGATAACACTAAAAATAACTTTTCAAAGCTGTGAATAAAACAAGGATTATTGAAGTATGTTTTACAAGAAAATACCATTTCAGTTGTTCTATAATTGTTTGTGAAATTTACTAGTAATTTCTGGGTGAAGATTGTTGTCTACACCACATGTTTTTAGTGTAGGCTCACCAGTTGGTAACAATTTACAACATTAAAGGAACATGAGCTTGTGTCTTGTGTGCATTTGCCTTCAGCTGTTGGTTCTTGCTCACCTGTAGAAACTGCAGCCTTGCAAGGAAGTCGGACACGTAGCTTCCGAGGGGTTTAAGGGACGGGTAGGACTTGGCGGCCCACGTGGCCGGCACTTTCCCAACGAGAAGACTGTTGAAGACATTCTCCAGCTCGGCTGACATCACAACCTGCCCCCGAATTGCCTTCTGGGTGTTCAGCAGGCTGCTACGCACCACCTTTGACAGCCTGTAAATTTACATTCATGCATTTGGAAGATGCTTGCATCCAAAGTTCACGCATTTCCTGGGACTCAAACCCACAACCTTGGCTTTGCTCGCTCTACTGTTTGAGCAGGAATGTTATGATGTATGTAAATCAACGTAGGTGACGACTATGTCTGGTACCTGTTGAAGCGAATGAGTTCCTGGCGCAAGACAGTGTTCATCGACTCCTCATACAGGATTGGGTATTTCTTGGTCACCATCTCAATGTCAAAATCACAGGGAAGCTTGGCCAGCATTCCCTCGGCCAGCTCCTCTACCACTTCCTGTGTGGACACAGACAAACGCACTGACAGAAAGCCCAGGTACACAAAACTGTCAATTCATCTGTTATTTATGATCTGCATCTTCCCACCTGTGGAGATTTGGCTCCGCTGCTAGTTTGTCTGGGTAGAGTCAGCAGGACCCCGTCTAACAGCTGATTGGTCTCCTGGTTATCCTTGGTGATATTAGCATTGCTGTGGAGGCCGAAGACCTCCGGTTCAGCACTGATGGGCAGGTTGCGGATGTAGTCCACATAACTCTGCATATAAAAGAGCGTATCGCATACCCACAAGCCAGTGTTATTTTAGCATCCTTAATATACTATTATACTTTTTATCAAATTCAGCACGTTTTCATGTTTTGACTTGTACACAATGCATCATACGACTTAATTTCTGGGTGAACTATTCCATTAAGCGTCAGTAAAATCATCAGCGTCAGTGTTTCCTTTTGTATAATGAACCAGGCCCGGTTCCAGAATCAAATCACTGAGGGTGCTTCTGTAATTGCTGAGGGTGCTCTAGTAAAGTGCAGATAGGCTAACGGCTCCACCATAGCAGTGTACAGTGAGAAATGTATGATTATTTATTTACAAGTCATTTACCAATAATTGGAATTTCAAAAATATTTTGCTACAAATTGTCTATTAATCTATTAGTCTGCCTTTATATTGCTTTAATTCGTCACTAGTATTTTAACATGTCATCTTCCTGGGAACCAGAAAAAAAGGTTTTACCATTTTACTGTATGCAATATGTGTGTAAACATGGCCATAAATGCCATTCCCATTCTATAGGCAATGCATCTATACACTGTATCTAATTTGCATATTAATGTGTTGTAATGTAAAAAGACGTGTAATAATATTTTCATAAGAATGTCTTGTATTTCATAAGAATATCCAGACTTAAAACTGTGTATGTTGCCAGAGAAATTCGTTAAATAATGTCCTCTACAGAGGCAAAACCTCTAATCTGGGTCACAGGAGGATATTTCTGTCTCGTGCAGAGTGGCATTTATATTTAATATAGTATAATAATAGTTTATTCAATGAATGACTGTAGCCTCGAAAGTGAGCCAAGATCGCTACGATCACTAAAATGATGTTGCTTTGTCAGTTTATCGCAATCTCACAAAGTTCTTTTTTAAAAATGAAGTCGTCTCGTCAACAATAGATCTCTTACTTACATTGTGTCTTGACTTTGTTTGCTAGAGAGGTTTCGCGAGCCTGCATTAACTCAGCACTGAATAAAAACTCTGACGTTTTGAGCGGTGAGATTCTGATCGCGTTCGAGAGATCAACAACTACAGTATATCTGTGATTGGCTACATTACTCACCGCTGCAAAAACTCGCTGTAAATAGATGCATTTGACGCTCTCCAGAACTCGGACATAAATGTGCAAATCTGCCAAATCTGTTTCGCCTATATTATTACAGTAGCAACTGAGGGAGCTTTTGCTTGCGTTTGAGGGTGCTAAGCACCCCCGTAGAACCGGGCCTGTAATGAACTGACTTCAGCTGAAGAATGACTATTATCTTTTTAGAGATGCTTTACAGCGGAATTGAATTATGTTTGCATCATTGATCATTATTTGTTCATCACAGTAAAGCTGCTTTGAAACAATCTGTATTGTATTAAAGCGCTATATAAATAAAGGTGACCTGATTTAATGAAGGTGCACAGTGTGCGTGTGTACCTGGTAGGGAGTGTGTGGCGGCACATAGTACAGCTCTCCCTCACACACGCGATACTTGTCCTGTTCAATAAGCTCCGAGCTGTAGAAGATGGAGAGGAGGGACATCAGCAGCCTCCGGTCCTTATCGTCAGTCACCCTCCCACCATAATTACACTCTCCTGCAGAGAACACGAGCAAACATGAACTCAAGTGTTGCAACAATGAAAGTGTATTTCATCAAATACTGTAGATGCCAAGACTTGTGTCAAGATTTTTACTTTTGTTTTAAGAAAAGAGTGGCGTTTGCCATAATGCTAGGGTGTTGCTATGTGATTACTGGTTCTGAGTGACTGTTAACACACTGCTATGTGTTTACTAGGGCAGTGTTTCCCAACCACTGAAACATTATTAAATGCCAAAATGAATAAATAAATGAAATGCTACAAAAAATTATATATTGTCGATGTCAGGCAGAAACCTTGCATCTCTATAATTTGTCATTTTGGTTTCCTTTACCTCTGTATGTGGGTTTTACAAATATTTAACCAATGAAAAGCATTTAAAAGAGCTTGTGACTAAAACTGTCAGTCAAACCTCTTAACTCCACCCCGCCTCTATCTATCTATCTATCTATCTATCTATCTATCTATCTATCTATCTATCTATCTATCTATCTATCTATCTATCTATCTATCTATCTATCTATCTATCTATCTATCTATCTATCTATCTATCTATCTATCTATCTATCTATCTATCTATCTATCTATCTATCTATCGTGAATGAAGTGCTGCACTCGTTTTGGAGATCTCAGCTTGTTTGCAATGCAAGGGTAAATAAAGAACTGATGTTTGAACAAGGACAGCATTTTCTGAAGCACTGTTTATAAAGGCTAATGTTCTTGTATTTAAAGAGCGGAGAAGAGTCTTAGTCTGGTATTTGCCATCTAGTTGTAGCCAATTAACTGTTTTAAACATCCTGTCCATAGCGCTTCATCTTTTATATCATGAGAGTTTGTAAAACTGAGCGCCCATATAGCTACAATAAACTAAGTTGATTGTAATGCAATGCACTTACAGTCTCAGATGCTTCCACACTCTAAAAAAAAAAAAGGTTCTATTTGGCACCAAAAATAGTTCTTGGCTCGTAATCATAGGGGAACCTTTTTTAGTGCTATATAGCACCATTTTTGGTGCTTCAGTGGTTCTTCAGCGGTTCTTCAGAGGTTCTTCACCGGTTCTTCAGAGGTTCTTCACCGGTTCTTTGACTAAGGTGCTATATAGCACCTCTGAAGAACCACTGAAGCACCAAAATTGGTGCTATATAGCACTAAAAAAGGTTCCCTTATGATTACGAGACTTTTTTTTTAGAGTGCAGTGACAGACAAAATATCTGTCATTCGCTGGCCAAAAACATCGCAACTCCATCTGAGCTTGATTTTCATAAAATGTTAATACTATAATGACACAGTGACATGCATGTGTCTGACCCATAGACTGCATCTTGCACTGATTTGGGACCCGAGTAAACCCAATAAAAACCACGCCCACACTCCCGTCGTATCTGTTAGTACAGTTTACTTGAGATCAACTTGTTATGTCTGTGTGAAATAAACAGTAAATTAAGTTAAAGCTCCAATCTCCTCCTGATAATCCCCCCAAAAGTCTGTCGGTGCCTTAGTGGCTACTTCACTTAGAGAAGCTGTCAATCACAGCTGTCAATCCTGACGTCACATCCGTTTTTATAGCATCAAATGACTAACTAAAACCAAACTTATTTAAAAAACGAACACTTGAAGTTACATCAGCGTGATAAAAACTGCCTAAAATGATTTATGGGACAAACGTATTTGAAATGTAACTTGATTGTTTGTCTCACATCCCATTAGAATACACGGAGGGGGCAGTGTTGCCAACTATTTTCCAAAGAAAGTAGCTAAAGCCTGCCCAAAAAGTTGCTAAATGTCGCTAGATTACGTCATGCGTCAATTAGCATATCCGTGACGTCACCACGTCGTCCTTGCGTTCTGCCTGCCTAATGTGCTTTCTCTCTTAATCCGTGCTCACATACTGTAATTTAAAATAATATAATATAGCCAACTGTCCAATAAATGTGTTCTCATTTCCTATATCTTTTTGTCATACAATAGAACGAGTATGATATAGTGAATGACTAAATTTGTATATGTGTAAAATAATCTGAATTGAGAGATGTCAGAAACTGGATGGACTAAAGCTCTGTGATAGTGAGTAATATAAGTGATAAGCACAAGAGAAGAATGGAAATCATAACGGGTCAAACTAAATTCTTTAAATATAAAACAAAGGAAGCAGATAAGTGATTGGTCCGTGGCAACACTGTGCTCATGTGTAGCTCGCTCATTCACGTCTGTCAGATGCTGTGTGTGTGTTCACCGGCATGCGCTGCTCCTCTCAGCCATTCACTGAACCGGGTAGACACAGAGAGAGGTGTGGCGGCAGGGAGAAAGCAAGACCTCGCGCTCGCAGGACAGTAGGCCTACTGGCGACATTTGTAAAGTTATGGAGGTTTGTCCAAAAAGTCACTAGATTTGTCGCTAGTCGCTTTTAAAAAAAAAAGTCGCTAAAGGGGTCTGAAAAGTCGCTAAATATAGCGACTAGGGATGCACGATATTGGATTTTTGCCGATATCCGATATGCCGATATTTTTCAACTCATTTTGGCCGATGCCGATATCGATAACGATATAAGTTTATTTTTTCCCTGTTTGGAAACCACCATTTTGAGCAAAAAAAAATGTTTTTTTCATTCTGGTTTCAGATTTCTGAGGTCTCCTTACTAAAAGGATACTTGTTAAAGATAAATAATTATTTATTATGATTTATATGATTTTATAATAAGAGTATGCGTGCGCTATAGAGTGGGGAGACGCGATTGTTCTTGTTTTGGGCTAGTTTTGTTGTGAAAACCTGGCAATCCTGTGTTGATTCACAAATCCAAGGGCAGCATTTAAAAACTGTCAATATAAATCACCATACATACATTTCACTTGAAGAATGACCACACGGCTGAGGTGATCTTATCGCTATAGCAATCCTAGCACATGTGAGTTATTGCAGGCGCATATCAACACGTTATCGGCATGGCATATCGGCATCATTTTTTCATATCGGCCAATGCCGATTTTTATATTTTAAGCGTTTATCAGCCGATTCCAATGTCGTGACGATAATATCGTGCATCCCTAATAGCGACAAAGTCGGTAAGTTGGCAACACTGGGAGGGGGCGGGGTTTATGATATATACTGGGACCAACCACCTGGGGGCGATCAAGACGCTTTGGCTTCACTTTTCAGGACGTGTGCGGCACACTTTGTCTGACCATAATATGTGACCCGTTCTGGCGAAATGAGTCGGGAGTCGCAACGTTCTATTTTAAGATACTATTTTTCACAGGCATTCAAAAATAATGTCCCAAAGTTTCGTAGACCAGATAATTGAGTAAAGGTATTTAAATGACTATTAAAGTTGACAAAGTTTTACTAAATTCGCTGGAAATTTATTTTCTCAACTCTCGTCACTTCTGAGTATTTCTCTACATTCCAGGCATCCCCTGAAACGTCACTATCTCCAAATATGGTGTTAAACGTTGTCTAAAACCAATCAAAAAGCTTAGAAATGTACACAAACAGTGACATAAACGCATTTGTCAACGGGAAGCCTCGTTTCGACTGACCGGCACGCGATTGGTCCAGCCATCCCTGTCAGACCAGCAGCGCTCCGTGTCAACAAGCTAGCAGATCTCATCAGAAAGATAGTTCAATACTGTGTAATGAAGTATAATGTGGCATACTGTGTGTAGTTCTTTTTATTCATTTGAGAAATGTCGCAGTCAAAAGAGAGCAAAGTGACTGCGTGTGCATGGGCGAGGTGACAGTCAAGGATGCAGATGCACACGGATGCGCGCACACACACACACACACACACACACACATACACACACACACCCTCTCTCAAGCAAAAATGTAGCACCTCTGTTCAATCTTTCTGATTTTAGTAAATCTTTGTAAAAGTGCCTTTTAAAATATTTATTCAAATAAATAGTTTAAAATAATTTGAGCTTCAGTCTGGTTTAATAGCTTAAATTGACCAAAAACATTTGTATATATATATACATTTATATATATACAAATGTCTTTTGTCAAATTAAGCTGCAAAATAAATAGTTTATTCCTTTAAATGCAAAGGATTTTGAAAGATAACAAAAAATGGGCAAAAACCTTTTTAAGGAAAAAAAGTTTTAATTTGGAAAAAGAGGGCAGACGATCATAATGCAAATGGTGTATCATTAAAACCATTCAAGATGTAACTTTGAGTAGGGTATCATTTTAAAGCCTATAGTCTCCTCTTTTCATTGATCTCAGTTTTTAAATTTTTGTCACTGTGACTCATTTTGCTGGATCAGGTCACATATATGAAACCACAATACAAATGATGACACTAAAAACACTAGTGTTTAATTATTTAAAAAATACAAGGTTTCCGCCCGACAGCGACGATATGTAAATTTGTTGTTTTTTTATAATCATCACTAACAACAACAACATTATAGCTTATATGACCTTATTGTGTTCCTACTTGACTCAAGCTCAAGTTTCATATATTAAGTGTGATTACTACTTTTAATATAATATTCAGTATGCTGTTGGGAAACACTGTACTAGGGCTTTCTGTGCGGTTGCTTAATCACCTGTCAGGTATGTGAGGGCCTCCAGCGGAACCTCCTCATACTCGTCCAGGAACATCTGGATCTGACGAATGCTGATTCTCAAGTCAGACTCATTAAACTCATATGGTATATTCCAACCTGCAGAGGAAGATGAAGTGAGAAGATTGAACACACCTTTAATGTCACAATGAAACCCACTATAGAAGATATGAATGACATGAGTCTTACAAAATACTAAAAAGTCAACACTGTGGCTCCCAAAAACATTTAACGAGCTAACCAAAAAAAAGTCTGATGAAGAGCATGTAGATGTAAATGTATCACATTTGTTTTGGTGAGCTTTTTGGCAGCAACAGTTTACCAATGCTTTTTTTGGGATGTGCATGCTTTATTTGATTGTTGGATATTTATTATCACTCTTCATAGACATATCCAGATCATTAGTATAGATAAATAGAAGGGAGTTATAATCAAGCTTGCTTTTATAATTGTGTTTATAGTTTTCAGGGGAATCAATCTATGAACGTATAGCTCCCTCTTCTTAGTAAACTGCTATTTGATTATGGTTGTATCATGCATGTTTAGAAAAGATTAGATCAGGTAGACTGATGATAGTATCACAGCTTGTTCTCTAAAGATGGGGCCTGAATCAAATGAAGGATTACAGACAGAAAAGCAAACTGCATTACAGATACATATCTGACCGAGTGGGCCGAACGTTCTCCTCTCCTGTACAAGAGCGTGGAAGAAGCAAAGGCCGAACAGCAGCTTCTGCCAGATGTCCTGCTTAGCGGAGCTGTTGAAGAAGGCGGGGTCTGAGATGGGGTCGCTGAGGTAAGAACGCAGTAAATTTGCCCTCAGTCCTTTGGGAGGCTCATTCGTCATCTTCACCCCATTCTGCAAAACACTCACTGGAAACTTATCAGATGGTTGACTGGTCAACCACAACCTAAAACACAAAGAGTTTGGGGTTAGGATATTGGCGAAGTAATTCGGGCATACATAAAATTATATTAGCATTAATGTTGAAAACCACAGGAAATTATTTTCTTATTTTAATCTCATTGTAATTACTATAATGCAAAAATTCCTATAATACAGTTTAATCTTATTTATAATAATGAACTATTATTTAATTAGTAGGTATAGATATTTTATGGTATTTTAGTGCAGATCTTTTATATATATAGCAGATTTTAAAATCATTTTGTAGGATGATTTGCATAACTGTTTAACAGTAAAGAGAATTTGGGGCTTAATTGTCATAAAAATAATATCACAATGCAAACAAATCTAAAATGATCATAAAACATGCTTGATTTTCCTTATGAAAAATATCTTTTTTTCTTTTGATTTTGAGATGAAATATGTCATTTGCATTTCACTTCAATTGTGTGATTTGCTTTGATTTGAAACAGCACCATTTTTTACCTGAAGCTGGTGTGTGTGTTTTCAGGTGTGATGACCTCCTCGCAAATCTTCTCCAAGGTTGGCATCCAGCTGGTTGCGAGATGACAGTTCTGCAGTACGACCCAGGTGCCGTCGGTCAGCGCTGCCTTGATCAGCTGCTCAGCTACTGGACCTTGACCTTGACCGAGAGAGATCGTCTGGGTCTTACTGCCGCCCATGCCTAAGTCATCTGCAAACTTCAGCAGTCCTGAGTAAGACAAAGAGAGAAAGAATATCATTTAATTGTAAATGTTTAGGTCTGGGCTGAAACAATCGTATACTGTGATCCCATTTCTCATAATATTACATAGATTGCCCAGATTGTATATTGGTCTTCAAGACCGAAATTTGAGTATCATACAAAAGTAAACAAAAGCATTGTTAAAATCGAAGAACTACTGAAATATATTAATATTAAGAATGCATTAATAACATAAAGAGTAGAATAATTATCAAAAGTCATCATAAATAATAAAAAAACATTTTTACTTTTTCTTAGATAAACATTACACTTCAATCAGATGTACATCAGATACCATTTATCTGAATATATTCATACCATAAACACCCGCACACCTACAAGTCTGCACACACATATGTACATACAGATATATGCCCATACATACATGTATTGTAAGACCGCATGAATTCGCTCCAAGGATCGGTAGCAATAGCGACTCGAAGGCCGTTTGCGCGTTCAGTGTTTCAGCTGGGCAAAATGGATTTATTTGTAATATTCTTTATCTGACTCCATTTATCATAGTTGTCGAATTTAGAAGAGAATCCCAACTGGTTGTTTGGTCCTTTATATTTGATAGTTAATCATACATTTAATCATTCCGCTTTAACCCTTTGTTGCAATTACACCGTTCCGTATTGGAGATAGTTAATAATTACAGATTAATTCAGAAAGGATCAAAAATGTAACAATTTATTAACAATCAAGTAAATGTAAAATGTCAATTACATAATAGACAGAAATCCTTCTCTCATTTGTTTTAATATAGGAAGTTGAGTGTGTTTTAAGATTTAACAGACATTTGTATATGTATGAAACAATTCTACAAAAAAAAACTGAGTTGTATGCTTTTCTGAACAATTCTATTATACCTTTCCTTGCCCCAGTTACATTCTTCATCTTTATATTTACAAAATGTCACATTTGTAAATATCGGTAGTCAAATTTTAATTTCTACAGCTAATAATTCACAGCACAAAACAAATCATGTTTATCCTTACTAATGTCTGAGTGGTATTTTTGCCATTTTCTACCATTTTAGTTTCTCTTGTATAGTTTCACTTTCTCATGTTGGACACACTTCCTTTAAATATGTCCTTAGGTTTAAATTAAATATTAATATTGTTTCTGCTTTTATTTGAACAATCATAATACCATTATGATATTGTGCATCGAGAAATATGTATTGCGATGTGCATCATACAGGGTTATTATTGTTAACTATAGCTTTTGTCATTTTCATTACTTGAAATAAAATGAAACATAAAAAAACTTAAAAACTTAAACTTGATTAAATCTATATAGACATTCTTTTGAAAATAAAACTAATAAAAATGACAAAAAAATACTAAAACTTAAATTAAATGAAAACATAATATAAAAAACTCATTCATGCAATATTCATGAAAACTGTAATAGTACAGTAAATTTTCAGAATAAAATGAATAATGTTGTGTATCAGAAGGAACAATAATATATTATAAAAAGTACAGAAAAGAAACATCTTTCTATTTTACCTGCTGTAGGGTCTGATCCTGGAGAGAGGACAAAGATGAGTGGCGAACAGCAGTTGGAGTCACTGTAGCTTTCCGCCAGGTCGAAGGTCGGTGGCTCGATGTACGCCCGGCCCATATTGTCCACAATGAACTGCTGTACCGCCAGCACAAGTTTATCCGGTCTGAAGCAGCGCAGCACTACCATGCGCTCCATGCCCACTACATCGCACCACTTCCCAGGTAACTCCTCGTCCTGCGGATGACCAGAGTCGTAAATCTGCTTCCACTGCACAATGTTCTCCTGCACATGCTCAAACAGTCCTTCGAGACGGGGAAGTTGTGAAGCCCGGACTATTTCGGACCATGATTTGTCAGACAGCCACTCCGGGGCTGGGTTGGGGAACGGGTTTTCCAGAGCAACGCCTCCTGTGAGAAGGAAGCGCCAGATGAGGTCGTCGACCTGACCTTTTCCCTGCATGATGCCAACGGTCAAAAGCAGGGAGAACAGCAGCTTGTCCTTCTCAAACAGAGAGCGGCACACGTTGTAGTAAACGCGCATGGTGAAGTGATCCAGGATGTTGGCTATGCGGATCTGTAGGTCATCGCTAGGTGTGCTTTGAGCAATGGAGTGCAGGTACAGATTGATGAACCACGTGAGAGAGTATTGGTACATGGGATCGATGTTTGCCAACTCTGAGATGCAGAAGAACAGGATGGACGAGTGTTCTGCAACCGGACGATAACCCATTCGAGTTGTGTCGATCTCATTTTCAGTCACGATTGCGATCTTCTGCTTCTCGGATATCTCTTCTGACAGCTTTTTAGATGATGAGAGAACCTTAATGGCAGCCTCGTCCTCTAGGATGTTCCCTTCAGAAGAAGAAAGAACCTCCAGGATTTTGTTCTCAATCTCCTTTAGCTGTTTATTACTGGCTGCACTTTCAAGAATCAGCTGATTTTTCTTCTCCTCGAGCTCTGGTTTCTCTTTGGCGGCGACGATCCCCAGCAGCTGATCTTCGAGACCCAACGGTGTGATCATGAAGTTCAAAAGACACACTTTGACCGCCACCTCCGGCAAGTAATGCGGATTCCTCAACCCTGTTGTAATGTAGAACCGGAAGTCGCTTGAATACTCCACAGTGTTCTCACCCAGTTTCATATATTCCACGCCCTGCTGCTTAAAGGTCTGTTTCAGGAGAACCGGCTCTAAAACTGCATCCAGCTCCTCGCCGACGTTCTCCAGGAGGACTGGTGTGCCGAACTGAATGGCGTTCTCGAGGGTCCGGATGTAGTTGCCGTCTGAGAGCTTGATGACGGAGAGTTTGTTTGCTTTATTCATGTTTTTGATCCACTTGTTGGCTTGGCCCTGAGGGTCGATCATGAGTGGCCAACGGCGAGAGTTTGAGACGATGATTCCGTTGTCGGTGGAAAACGAGTCCACGGGTAATCCTGAGATCTGCCACGAACGGATCGACACCTGGTTTCCGAGTGTGTTGCTAAGTGTGAAGTCCTTTGAACATGGCACCTTCTTCTCGTTGCACAGCTCGTGCCACTCTTGCTGACACTCCACGCGATAATCGACGGTGAACGCTCCAAGATACGACACTGTAGCCGAGGACAAAAGCACGTCACCGGTCAAGTTGGTGTATTTGATGCCGAGGAGCCGCGCGGCCTCCGTCCATCTGTCTTTTTCTCCTCCCAGGCCACCGATTAGTTTTTCAGCTCGTATTAGCTTCTGGGAACAGAGCTCGATGTTTGCTTCTAGGTCTTTTTTCTTCTGTATCATCCCTTCGAATGTGTCATTCAACGCCTGCAGACGATCCTCCACCTCCTTCAGCTCGGCCCGTTTTACGGCTAACATCTGCATCTGCACAGCTAGCTCGCCTTCTGCTTCTTTTAATTTCTCTTTCTTGGGGGCAACAACCTTTGCCACACGCTCGTACACTTCCATGGCACGCACCCATTTGCAAAGGCCCTCGCAAGCCGAAGACACGCTTTTGATTACTGAAGGCTGAAATTCTGGGTGGTCTATAAACTTTTCTCTGATTTTCTTGATGTTAGCAGGAGGTATGTTGTCCTTGTTGAATGTTTTGAGGCTCTCAAGGAACTTCATATCACTTAGAAGCTTCTTAGATGGCCCCCAGTGGTCTTCAACCATCTTACCTGTGTAAATAAAGCAAATAAAAAAAGATAACAGGATAGCTAAAGATGCTGGTAAATGGTGATCTTAGTGTGTCAGCTTAGAATCTAATCTGGTATAATGTGACCTTCAACTAATGCTGTGTTCAGGACGGACAAAAGCCAGACTACATTCTGTGCTACATTCTCATACCTGATCCACCAGGGTCTTGTTTCCTCTCTGGTTTAATTCCCTTCATGACACAGATGGATTCCATGACGAGTTTGACAGGACCAGGGGGATTCTGCATCGTCTTCAGGACAGTAATATCAGCCGGCTTCAGTGTGTCCAGAGCAGAAAGAGCCGCTTCCAGCGCTGGCATCGCCTCCGCAAGATCCCCCTCACACTCATCCTATCAACAATAAATTAATTGATTTAAACTGCTCAATCATAGCTTTAGCAAAGTGTATACCACATTTCACAAACCGCCCTGTCCTATGCTCAAACTGCTAAACACTTTCCCAGTCTCCTCAATTGAAACAGCTTCTAATTCAGTTTTATTTAGTTCAAAGCTTCCCACAAATGCACAATATAAACATTACACAAAAACATGCATATCCTGTAACAGATATAATTAAATGCACGAATAAACACACAGCTATTCGCAATTGGTAACTGCATAAAAATATATATATGAACACGCTGTTGCATGTTTGATAACTTTTGAGGCTTATTTTGTGGCGTTTTAAGCCGTTTGATCAGTTACAGGGCCGTAAAGACACTCACTCATTCATCTACACTCACAGTGTGGATGAATCCCATTTGTGTCTAAGACTCAGGATCTATTGAACAGAACTTATGTGATGCAGAAACTCTTACAAAGGAAAAACAAACACGAGTTTAGATCCATTAAAGCATCTCTCACTTAGGCTACTAACGCTGGGCTGTCATTAATTAAGCAATGCATCAAGGACACATGCAGTCATGAATAATTACGAGACACTGATGACTCATCAATGTACTATAGTACAAGAAAACGCATTGTGACATTGACACAAAGACGAATTTAAACTATAAAAATAGCACAAAAAGGTTTAAAATTAGTTTTGCCCTACAATCCAAACTATCAGATGGCAACATTGACTATGTTCAACACACAAAACTCTGTTAACTCTGTCCGGAGTGAACTTTTCCGGAAAGACTTTGCCATGCTGTATTGAACTCCGGGAACAAACTGCAAACAAACTTTGTTTTGACCTGATTTTTGTTCGAAATGATGCCACACCAGTTTGTTCTTTGATTTCACTATATAGTTTATCAGGGCCTTAAAAAACAGTACTCAATGAGGTGCTGGAGTTACCATAAAACATCTGTGCCAAACCAATGTTATTGTTAAAACATGCTGACAGTTCAATTAACATATTTGCCAATTTTCCTTCAAAATGTTTTTTTCCTCAATGACAAAGTTTCCTAGAATAAGACTGTTTACACTACCCCTGTAGTGAACACTGAAACTGCATTGTGTTATAAATTGCATTTAAATACATTTTGGGTGAAATTGATGTTGTTTGCATTCAGTTACCCGCATGGATTATTTTTGTGCGCATTAGATAGAACATTAGATAGAAATGATTACATTAGATAGAAATGTAATGCTTTGATGAACTGAAATCCATTACCTTAATCGCTTTAGCAGCAGCTGCTGCTTCATTGGCCACTTTCTCATCGGCACTGACAAGCTCTTTCTTAGCATCCACCTCTACGGTCTCTTTTTCTATCTTCACCATCATCTGATCAGTCTGCTTTGCTGTCTCGATGAGTTCCGGCTGTAGAGCTGTGAGCTCCTGCTGCATGACTGCTACCTGCACGTCACACACACACATACACAACCAGTGTTGGGGAAAGTTACTTTGAAAAGTAATGCATTACAATATTGCGTTACTCCCTTAAAATGTAACTAATTGAGTTACTTAGTTACTTTTTAAGAAAAGTAATGCGTTACGCTACTTTTGCGTTACTTTTTCTCACCTGGGCTGAGCTTTTTTTTTGTTTATAACAAAAAAGTTATATTTTTGTGCAACGGTAAAGACCTCTTCATACCAAAATTGAAATAATAAACCCCAGGCTGAGGTAAAAATGCAAATTCACACATGAACAGTAGAGGGCGCAGCTCTGCTGCCATTCTGGATAACGGAATAATAGGATACAGGAGAAAAAAGTATTACCAATAAAAACAAAACATCTAGTAATTTTCATCATCAAAGGTCAGCAGCAGACATTGGTAAATTAAATATAAAGGTAGATTATGCATAGAAATAGTTGTTTTATTTAACATTTAATTATTGGAGGTTAGTTCTCTGATTTTGCATTTGACTGATTTTATTCATTTTGAGGAGTGCAGAATCTTTATTGTGCAAGTGAGATTAATAAATGCTCACATTTAGTCTAGAACTACAATAGCCCTCATGTTCACACACACACCTCTGCACTTATTTTTCTCAACATGGGGGCAGGAGAGCTGTCAGTCAAATTAATGTGAAAAAGTAACTTGCGTTACTTTTTTGAAAAAGTAACTTAGATATTTTGTTGTAACTTTGATAAGTAATGCGTTACTTTACTAGTTACTTGGAAAAAGTTATATTATTATGTAACTCAAGTTACTTGTAATGCATTACCCCCAACACTGTACACAACATTGTCAACATCAATATGAATTGAATGAATGAATCTCGATTTATTGAAATATGCCTGAAATCTACATTATTTTTTTGAGACCAACTGTGAAAATGGTTTTATTTTACATTTTTTTAAATGTTTATACACTTATAGGGATAGTTCACCCAAAAATGAAAATTAGCCCATGATTTACTCACCCTCAAGTCATCCTAGGTGTATATGACATTCTTCTTTCAGACGAATACAATCAGAGATATATTAAAAAAGTCCTGGCTCTTCCCAGCATTATAATGTCATTGACTTGATGGGTCGTTTTTGAAGCTCCGGGGGGGGTTAATAAAAGCCTACTGAAGCAAAGTGGTGCGTTTGTGTAAGAAAAATATCCATATTTTAAACTTTATAGTTTAAATTAACTAGCTTCCGGCGGTCAGCGGTACGCAAGTCGACTTACGGCGAAAGAGTAACCCTTGCCCTCTTGATGCATGCGTATTGACGAACGCAGAAGCGCAGAGGAGAGAGCAAAACAAAACACCAGTCATGAATTAGAGTCTAAAACGAGAATTTTTAAAGAGAAATGGCGGAGAATTTCGATATAAGAGAAGAGGGGCTTGAGTTTGTTGCCCAGCACTATCCACGAGATGCGTCAAAGCTTGTGATGCTTCTATACATCGATGGAAGCTAGTTATTTTAGACTATAAAGTTTTAAATATGGATATTTTTCCTCCACAAACGCGCCACTTCGCTTCAGAAGGCCTTTATTAACCCCCCGGAGCCGTGAGGAGCAGTTATATGATGGATAGATGCACTTTTTATGGACTTCAAAAACGACCCATCAAGTCAATGCCATTATAAAGCTTGGAAGAGCCAGGACATTTTTTAATATAACTCTGATTATATTCGTCTGAAAGAAGGATGACTTGAGGGTGAGTAAATCATGGACTAATTTTCATTTTTGGGTGAACTACCCCTTTAAATTTAAAAAACATTATATAGAATAGAAGAGATGTGAAAGAGATTATGAAATGACAGGTGAAGCATTCACATTCTCTGTCTCACCTGAGAAGCCGCAAAGTCAAGTTTCTGCAAGCCGATTATGTAGCGATTCTTGAGCTCGTTCACCTCACTGCGTTTGGAATTGAGCAAGGCTTTAAAGGTCAGGATGAGCTCCAGGTAAGAAGTAGGAGTGACGTAATTATGTCTGCGCAGCTGGGAGTAGTAGCGCTCGGACAACTCTCGTACACTCTCCTGGAACGTTTTACACATTTCCACCACCCTGAGAATAATGCAAAGCAGGCGGTGTGAGCCTTTATATTTGAACACTCATCTGTTAAAGGTAATAAATTCTGGCTTATGACCGCACTCGATCCTGATGTTATCTTCCAGGTCCAGATCCTCAAGGAACTTGTTGGCGACCATCTCCAGAGCATCTTTGGGCCAGGCCTGAAACCAGTCTATGGTGCAGCAGTTGATCAGAGATGGGAACATCCTCAGACGATTGCGGAAGCCTTCACCTATTGGGCTCATTGCTATTGGGACAAACATGCATACAGTTTACAAATAAAAATAACTAGATATACACTCACCTAAAGGATTATTAGGAACACCTGTTCAATTTCTCATTAATGCAATTATCTAATCAACCAATCACATGGCAGTTGCTTCAATGCATTTAGGGGTGTGGTCCTGGTCAAGACAATCTCCTGAACTCCACACTGAATGTCAGAATGGGAAAGAAAGGTGATTTAAGCAATTTTGAGCGTGGCATGGTTGTTGGTGCCAGACGGGCCGGTCTGAGTATTTCACAATCTGCTCAGTTACTGGGATTTTCACACACAACCATTTCTAGGGTTAACAAAGAATGGTGTGAAAAGGGAAAAACATCCAGTATGCGGCAGTCCTGTGGGCGAAAATGACTTGTTGATGCTAGAGGTCAGAGGAGAATGGGCCGACTGATTCAAGCTGATAGAAGAGCAACTTTGACCGAAATAACCACTCGTTACAACCGAGGTATGCAGCAAAGCATTTGTGAAGCCACAACACGCACAACCTTGAGGCGGATGGGCTACAACAGCAGAAGACCCCACCGGGTACCATTCATCTCCACTACAAATAGGAAAAAGAGGCTACAATTTGCACGAGCTCACCAAAATTGGACAGTTGAAGACTGGAAAAATGTTGCCTGGTCTGATGAGTCTCGATTTCTGTTGAGACATTCAGATGGTAGAGTCTGGATTTGGCGTAAACAGAATGAGAACATGGATCCATCATGCCTTGTTACCACTGTGCAGGCTGGTGGTGGTGGTGTAATGTTGTGGGGGATGTTTTCTTGGCACACTTTAGGCCCCTTAGTGCCAATTGGGCATCATTTAAATGCCACGGCCTACCTGAGCATTGTTTCTGACCATGTCCATCCCTTTATGACCACCATGTCCCCATCCTCTGATGGCTACTTTCAGCAGGATAATGCACAATGTCACAAAGCTCGAATAATTTCAAATTGGTTTCTTGAACATGAATTCACTGTTCAACAATTCACTGAACTAAAATGGCCCCCACAGTCACCAGATCTCAACCCAATAGAGCATCTTTGGGATGTGGTGGAACGGGAGCTTCGTGCCCTGGATGTGCATCCCACAAATCTCCATCAACTGCAAGATGCTCTCCTATCAATATGGGCCAACATTTCTAAAGAATGCTTTCAGCACCTTGTTGAATCAATGCCATACAAAATTAAGGCAGTTCTGAAGGCGAAAGGGGGTCAAACACAGTATTAGTATGGTGTTCCTAATAATCCGTTAGGTGAGTGTACATACAGTACAAATATATATTATAATATATAATAATTATAATGATAATTGATTTATACATTATAATACATAAATAATATAATAAACAGTACCAAGAACGATATGAAGATTGGCTTTAACTCTGTCGATAAAGAAGTTGTACATGGAGAGTGGTGTGACGTCAATCTTCTTCCCTTCCATTTGGGCAATTCCCTGCATTTTTTCGATGATGTCTGCACGCTCGTCCGCTGGGAAGATGTTTGGCACGTCTCCTGTGTTCAGCAGCATGTTGATGTCCTCAACGAAGGCTTCATCCTTGATCTGGTTGTCGCTAAAGAGAAAGGTTGTCTTCTTCCCCTCTATCCCTGCTTTAAGCATCAAGTGCTTAAGATTGTCACGCCAGTCCGACACGCTGTAGTTCTTGGTCAGTTCGATCTGAAACAGCTCGTAGTCATTGATGAAGGTGGCAAGTTTGGTGGTGCTCTGTCGCCCTGATCCGCCGATACCGACCAGCAGCAGGTGTCCGTTGTCTTGTTTCAGCACACGGCAGATGCGCGAGATGTGTTCGATGGCGAACTGAAACATGACAAGGTTCATGGGTGCTTTGCTGATGTTGTTGAACTCCCTGAGGTAGAAATCCATCACCTCGGTTAATGTGCTCAGATCTGTGATCTCGTCATAGGGTTTACTGGCCGAGTCTGGTTTGGCGTAGTCACCAAAAAACAGGCTGCGAATGCTGTCATCGTCAACTTTACCAGACAGAGTGAGATGACAGAGAAGCTGAACAGGTGAAAAGAGACATGTCAATACATCTTTTTAAACGTGTAGTATAAAAGATACTAATAAACATCCATTTTATTTAAAATAATTGATCAGCTTTCCAAAATGCACATCTCAAAATTAAAAGAAACAATGCTTTGCATGAATTAAAATGTTTTATTATTATAAATTATAAAAATACTGCGGTTTAAATTTAATTGTCTTTAAAATAATGTCACAATGTGATGAATAGATTTTGTGAGTTAAAAAAAAAAATCATTTGATGTTGTGGGAGGCAAAATATGACTATGTATCTATTACCTTGTCAATGGTTTGTTTGAAATATGCCGATGTCCTCGCTTTAACAATATTAAAGAAATTCTCTCTATCGTCATTATCAACCAGTCGATCGTAAAACACACGATAGACCTCATGGATCCATAACCGGATCAGCTTATCTCCTTCCTGTTGAAAAAAGAAGCACAAAACTCTGCAATTCTGTAAACTCTTTAGTGCATTTACTTTGCCTTTACATAGAATGTGTGTGCATTTACCTGCATGTGCGTCGATGGACAGAGCATTACGCCCCTAATCACCCTCGCAAAATCTCGCAGGTTGAAAACATAGTGAGATTTAGACGGTGTTGGGAGGAAACTCTTGATTGCATCCTTGTACACTGCCATTGTAGCTTGAACCATGATTTTACCCAACCTACAACAAATACCCAGAAATATTTAATCTCTTTTACCAAACAGTGGTTACAAAAGCAATTTGGAAACACACACTTAAAAATGTTTGGCTTTTAAGTGTGCTTAAAAGAGTTTTTTGAGGAAAACATTTTAGGATTTTTCTCCATATAATGTATTTCTATGGCAACCAAAATGTTGAAAGTCCAAATCAATGCAGTTTCAATTGGCTTGTCCCAGCTGAGGAATAGGGTCTTATCTAGCGAAACAATCGGTCATTTTCACCCCCCAAAAAAATGATTGACTGTCTTGTTCGTCTTGAAAGTGAAGTGAAGTGAAGGTGGCCAAGTATGATGACCCATACTTGGAATTTGTGCTCTGCATTTAACCCATCCAAGTGCACACACAGTAGTGAACACACTGTGCCAGGGGGGGTGTGGTTTAGTGAGGTCTGTGACAGGAGAGAGAGGCCCTGTCCCAAATGGCACACTTCATGTGCACTTTCGGTCTTGTGGACTTACAATGGCCGCTGCGTGTGCGTGTCCGTCCACGAGACCGTAGGGCATGCAACGTCAACTGGCGGCCCGCGGGCCAAATCCGGCCCGCCAGTGATTTCCATCCGGCCCCCCGAATAATACTGAATTCAGGAATAGCCTTGTAAGAGGAAAAAGTTTAGGGCTGGTCCGAATACCATTTTTTGAGCTTCGGAGAGAGGGGCTGAACATATGTTTCTCTCTAATAAAGGCAGGAATCATGTGTCCATTTGCATTTTTATTATTTCGAGAACCGTTCATCCAATCGACTTCACAAGGGAGTGCAGTGTCACATTTGGTGCAATATAGATGGACACACGAGATGCGACATTCAGAATTAATAAACTTTTAGTAAACTACAGTCAGAACAGCGCGAGCGGGAAGCGGCGCACCTCACGCGGGCAGAGCTTAAGGCCCGGGTATACTTCGGCCGTCCGCGTTCGTGGCTGCGCGCGTGACGCGTCCGGGCGCGGTTAGTGAAGTATACCCGGGCCTTTAAGCTCCGAGAACGGACACTAGTGATATAAAACGCACACACAGGTCTGTTAAATTAAGCAATACTTTTAAGGTAGTCTAATATTTTTCTGACTAACAAATTGGCACAGTAAGGGTAGATTTAAATAAAGAAAAACGAAATTTAAATAAAGAAAAAAAATTTGAATTAAGAAAAAACTAAATTTAAATAAAGAAAAAACTAAATTTAAATAAAGAAAAAAACGAAATTTAAATAAAGAAAAACGAGATTTAAATAAAGATAAACGAAATTTAAATAAAGAAAAAACGAAATTTAAATAAAGAAAAACGAAATTTTAATAAAGAAAAATGAAATTAAGTTAAATTAAAAACGAGATTAATTTAGATTGATAATAACGGGTAAAAAGGCTAGTACATTTTGTTTCTATTATTCTATTTTCCACAATGTCAAAGCAACAAAACACAAGCTCAGACATGCACTTCGGTCCAAACAAACTCTGCTGTTCTGCGCTCTAGCCAGAGAACACTCCCTTTCGCGTTGGTTCTATTTCTAGCATACACGCGTTTTCCGGTGGCTCGAGTGCGCCTGAGACGCCTGTCTCAGTGTGCAAACTACAACCTGTTAAATATGGGAGCCGAAATAATGGACACCAAGCAGCTGAAACGCTCACGCAGCCAGTGTGTCGCCGGCCTTATTCAAGCGGGAATGAGAACCGTTTCGCGGGGGATCCCAGGTGTGCAAAAAACAAACAAACGAATATTCGAATGTCAAACTTTCAAATCGAATACCAACCCACCGAACGAATATTCGAATATTCGTGGGTCCGTTCCATGTTTATTCATTTTTAAATCTAACGAAAAAAAGCCTTCTGAAAAGTAGCTTGTGCCATAGCCTGGCTTCAGTCAAGAATGACGATAAACGCGTTGCTCTCATTGAACATCTTTTATTGTTTCACATGCTCATTTTTTCACAAATGTCAAAATTTTCCTGGCCTGGGATTTGCGCACAATTGCGGTGTCTCAATAACAACCATCAACATAACAGAGAAGAACATGGTAATTGCAAGCCTTGCACATCCACAAATAGTTCTAATGACAAATAAAAGCAAAAGGCCTCAGTTTTATTTTATATTACGAGTATCTGGTCCTTACAGTGTCTGCAGAGAAAAATTCTGGCCCTTGGACAAATATAGTTGATGACCCCTGCCGTAGGGTGTCCCATTTGTCATTTTAGGTCTCAGAAGGGTGCTCGCGAACGCCCCCTTTGAGGTCGATATGCGCCCTCGATGCGCACTTCTGCCGAGCCCACACTAGTGCGGGTTACGCAGCGGACTTCTTCCCGGCAGTCAAAGCGGCATTATGTCGTGAAAGTGTGGACTCAGAGGAAGACCGTGAGGGTTTAGGGTGCCATTTGGGACAGGGCCAAAGTTGGGAGACGAGCACGGCATAAGTGGGTCAATTTCAAATGATTAACACCTGTGTCTTGTTCCAGTAATAGGCGTGGAGATTGCATAAAGCCACTGGGAGAAGGACATTCAGGAGAGAGAGACTAGCTGGAGACTTGGGACGCACAAGAGCCTTTGATTGAGAGCTCTGGAGAGCGTGAATACTGTTGTGTGAGAAGTTTAAGTTATTGTGAGCGCCAGTGGCGTATTTATTTGTTGTTGGAACAAAACCTGAGAGAATAAAGTTTTCCAGAGTCTCCATTAAGCCGACCCTATCTTCTTCCTTCCTTCACTATACTGAACCTCGTTACACACACACACCGTGAACACACACCCAAAGCAGTGGGCAGCCATATTGTTGTGGCGCCCGGGGAGCAGTTGGGGGTTTGGTGCCTTGCTCAAGGGTCTCACCTCAGTCGTGGTATTGAGGGTGGAGGAGAGTGCTGGTTATTCACTCCCCCCACTGACAATTCCTGCCGGACTTGAGACCTTCGGGTTACAAGTCAGACTCTCTAACCATTAGGCCACAACTACCCTGAATTGTGCTGGTTTGGGACATGCCAGGCATTACATAATCCCGTTGGAAATGTCACGCTAGACGTAGGCGGAAATAGTCTTAGCATCATAGATACGTATACATATCTATACTTCGGGCGTTTGCTTTGTAAACAGTACGGTACTTCCGCCTACGTCTAGCATGACCTTTCCAATTTGATTACGTAATGCCTGGCGTGTCGCAGACCAGCACAAAATGAACAATTGTGGTTAAAAAGATATACATTTGAATTTTTTGGGAAAATGAACGATCGTTTCGCCCTTTGAAACTGCATTGATTTGGACTTTTTGGTTGCTATAGAAATACATTATATGGAGAAAAATCTTGAATTAATTTCTTTTCCACTGAAGAAAGAAAGACATGAACATCTTGGATGGCATTGGGGTGAGTAAATTATCAGGACATTTTCATTTTGAAGTGAACTAATCCTTTAAGTGTCTAAACAATTTTTCGGGGGCCACTTTACATCAACACACCTGTTGAAAGAGGCATCAAAACCATTGCTGAAGTGCCAGTCGGTGATGGATGTGAAGATGTTACTCAGAATCTCATCATCAAATGTGTCGATCGATATGATGTTTAGGTGACGTGTAAATCGCCCTGTGAGGGAGGAAAGACACAAAACAGTGACAAAGAAGAAACTAAGACTAATATTGTTATAAGCATTGCGATCTGACATTTACCTGTAATGTCATTTCTCCCTCCACCAGGGGGCCCCATAGCAGACATATACAGCACATCCTCAATGTCCAATCTGGATGTGTCTTTTTTATCATACCAATGATGATGATCGATCCACTGCCGCAGCAATTCAATGGGCGGCTGAGCACCGTAAATCTCCTTTGCAGGCATGTTCAGATCATCTACAGGAGGTTTTACAACAGCAAAGGCAGTTTTAATCTCTGCTAGGTCACAAAATTAAAGGAAAGTAGCAGAATATTTATTAAAAACATTTTTTATAACTTATTGTCTATGAACATTATATGTGGCACACTGTAATTTAAATGACGTTTACACTAATACATAGAGTTGTCATCATTTTTCTCATGTAATTGCATCCATACTTTTTTCTATCTTTATGTATGTATTTATTTATTTATCTGTGCATTCATATCATTTTCTAGAGATCAATTAATGAAGCAGTTGTACATAAGCACAAACTAAAACCCCCATTTTGCAGGGAAACTTTTTAAGAACTTGTGAAACTATTACATTTACAGCATTAGTCACAAGGCCTTAGCTGTACACTATCAGTGTTTGTACCAGTTCTAGTTCTTACCAACATAGATAATGCATTTCTTCCCCATCGGTGGTCCAAACACGCCCTTGCGGCGGCGGTCCAGCTTTGACATGATGATGTCCTGGGTTTGGTTGGCAGAGGTGCGGGCGGAGAAATTGATGCAGATGGGAGTGTAGCGCTCCTTTGGGAGCGACATCAGGAAGTTGTTGTTGATCACAGACTTGCCAGTTCCAGTGGGTCCCACAATCAGCACGGGCACTTCATGTGACAGGTACGTCCTGAGGAAGAAGAGCTGCCGTGACGTTTCTGCCGTCGGTATGATAAGATCAGACACCTGAGAGAGAGAGACAGTGACATCAAAGGATATACGAAGAGAGTAACTTCACACTGTGAATGTGTGTGATGTGTATTTTCCCCTTTCGGTTCATTCACCACTTGTAGACAGTGACCTGGGCCATCACTAATGTCCTCTACAGGCTTAATTCAACAATATATTTAGAATTAATGTTCAGACTCTCCAATAAGGTTTCATTTGTTAACCTGAACTGACAAAGAACAACACTTCTACAGCATTTATTAATTCTAGCTAATGTTAATCTAGAGCATTTACTAATACATTAAGATTAAAAGTTGTAACTATTAACATCAGTTAACGCACTGTGAACTAACATGAATATGAATTTTTTTATTAACTACCATTATGTTAATAAATGCTGTAAATATATATTGCTCATTGTCAGCTCGTGTTAGTTAGTCAGTAACTAATGTTTACAAATGAGACCTTATTTTAAGTGTTGCCTTCATATTTTAAATATAAGTGTATAAAAATGACATTTGAAAACTCAAAAATTTAAATCTGATAAAACTGGTCCCTTTTTGTTTTTAACTATAATTTTTAATAACAAATTTACAAAAGCGGTTATAATTGTGTATATTTGTATTAGTGTTATTTAGTACTATTTTAATTTTAATATTTTCCATTTTAGTTATTATTATTTATTTGTATTTTTTGTATATATATATATATTACTATTTTGGGCTAATTTTATTGTGTGTTTTTGTCCCTTTTATAAGTTAAATATGCCTATTATACCTTTTGTTAACTTTTATTTCAGCTTGAGTTATTTCAAGTTAAACTAAATGAAAATGAGAAATGTTGCCTGGGCAACTAGCAGAAGTTTTTTCAGTTAATGTTTACTTTATTTCAAGTAACACATATTTGTATGGTTTTAGTTGGGGTCTTATAGTTTTACTAGTTAACTACAATAACCCTGATTCGCATGTACTAACTTTTGCGCTGGCCGGTATGACTCTGTCCTCTTTAGTGATGGATTCTGTCCAGTTGTTCCACTGACCAGGGCCCTGCTTATGGAAATAATAATCATAGACGGTGCCTGTGTGGAGAACAGAACAAACAGACGATTCATATATAAGTTACTGTATAAGGCTCTTGATTGGAGTCAACTGATTAATAATGTTATTCGCATCAATCTCAGCTCTCTTTTTGACTTGTGGTTTTATACATGAAAATATCTTCTCTTCGAATCTGTTAAGAAGCTTAGAATCTGCAGGGATTATGAGAAAATATTTATATCACAATCGCAATTGTGTTATATTTCTGGGGTTTCCATGACTGTGTAATAAATAGTCAACTAAAATATTATGTAGACCTCTCTCAGGGAAAACATTGTTTTTGGTGAGTTTCACACTCTGGGGTCGCGGGTGATCGGTCATTGTGCCCATGACAAGGTTTCGGTAGAAGGTGTCAAACTTCTTCCTGCTGTTGCCATTGACGGTTCCTCCCAGACTCCACACCACAGCGAAGAGGAACAGAGCCTGCAGCCACAGCGTCACCTGCTGACTCGTCATAGAGTCTGCTCCTTCCTGTCCCGACTGAACAATCTCATCTGCACACATGAACATACTCCTCAGATCAAATGTGACATGAACAAACAGATCGAAAGAGCTTTCTATTATTGAAACATATGTATAATGTACATGTTTTTGTGTGCATGTACCCAGTAGGCAAGTATACAAGCGCATCAGGCTATAGGCCAGGTGAATGGGAGACGTCTGGACTAAGAATCCACACTCGTGGTAAATAAAGTCCAAACAAGGCTGAACCAGCCAGTTAAAGAGATCAGTAATCTATAACAAAAACACACAGGTCATCAAATGGTAATCAGAAATGTTTAAAAGCACACATTCTAACATGTGCAAGAGTGTTTTTCTCACCAGTGTTCTGTGTTCATCTGCCAGGCTCTCAGGTAACGTGTTCATGTAGGAGTCTCTCAGAGGCGTCCAGCCCAACTGATGCGGCTCCATGTAGATCATTCCACACCTAAACACAACACATACACTCTCTATAGAAGCCATCCAACATGTCGAAGCAAAACAACTTGGGTGTAAAAGTACATTTTATGCACCCATATGATAATAAAGCCTGATACAAGTTTACATACTCACAAAATTTTGTAATCAAGAGAATCTGAATTAGAAATGTATTATTTATAACAAGTAATTAAAAATACTGAAACAAAAATGAGAAAAGAAAAAACAAGAGGTTGTGCTTAACCTCTTTAATGAGGAAATGAACCACTCTATATGAGAATATAATCAATGTTATTATATAAAATTATGCAATTATATTCTATAATTATTATAATTGTTGTAATTATACAATTTTACAGTTGTGTATTGCGAAATATTCAGACACACAACACCATTCAAATGTTTGGGGTTAGCATGATTTTTAAATGTTTTTGAAAAAGTCTCTTCTGCTCCCAAGGCTGCTGCATTTATTTGATCATTTGATTATTTGATTACTTTCTACAAGATAATAAAAACTGCAATATTGTGAAATATCATTTACAATATTTTTTTATATAATGTATAATAATGTAATTTATTCCTGTGATGCAAAGCTGAAAGGCATCATTACTCAAATCTTCAGTGTCACATGATCCTTCAGAAATCATTCTAATATGCTGATTTGCGGCTCAAAATGTTGAAAACAGTTGTGCTGCTTCATATTTTTGTGGAAACTAATTTTTTTCCTCTTTGATGAAGTTCAAAAGAACAGCATTTATCTGAAATAGAAATGTTCTGTAACATCATAAATCACTTTCGATCAACTTAATGCGTCCTTGCTGAATAAAAGTATTCATTTCTTTTAAATAAAATCATACTGACTACAAACTACAGTAATGTACAGAAATACCATGAGAGCGTTGTAGTTCTTCACTGGAAATTTGGCTATTAACTCTTTCCCCGCCAAAAAAACAGAATTTTCCGTTATTTGTGAGAAAACGCTAGCCAGGCTCCGCCCTCCTACGTACTTCTGCTCAATTTTCATTTTCCTTCAGTACTCCGTCTGGACTGCGGTATATTCTTAGGTTTTCTCCAAACAAATTTTTACCGGTCCAATCAGCGAACAGAGGGAGTGGCTGAGAACGATGGCGTTGATGTCGTGCGCTAGTTTGAGTTGCAGTTCCGTAATGGCGGCGGAGAAAGATGCGAGCGAAGCTATTCATTCCGTTGTGGCACTGCTGCCGAATATCCAGAAGTTAAAGCCGGAGCAAGAACAATCTTTGCTGAGTTCTGTTGGTGGCCATGATGTTGTGGGCCTCCTCCCCATTGGGCTCGGGAAATGTTTGATTTTCCAGCTCGCTCCATTAGTGGTGAAGGAGTTGGCTGAAGCCCTATTCGGACGGTAATTGTTTCTCGTGTGGTCGGAAGGTATTGTCATCATTTACAGTGGTGATTTTATTGCTGTCCGTCTCCCACCACCCACGTAAAAATCCCTGGCCGAATTACCGACTGTTTTAGACAAACACCAAGGTCCTGTGGTCATTTATTTGCTGTACAAATCCACATCTCTGAGTTTTCATGAATATATCACTTCAAAATTCATTGTTTATCCTTTTTGAGCCCTGCAGAGCACCGTGCGGTTGCGCTTTGCTGTAATTTGGATGCATTTCTAGACTTGTATTTCTTTAAAAGCTGGCAAGTATTTACAAGAGCAATATATTTCATATATTCATATATTTCCGCTCAAAAAATAAAAAGAAGAAAAGCATGTAAACATTTGAATTGGGCCGTTATTTATGGCAGCATTTATTCTTATCATACCAAGCATATGCCATTTTATTTACAGCATACAATCATGTTACGGGCCACGTGAGCAGCACGTTTCCGATCACTAAAGTCTCCCCTCCACCGTGAATAAATCACAATCCCAATGCACAGGTTTTAGGTTTTATCACTGAGGTGGCGTGCACAATCTGCACAGTTATTTTTACGGACTTCCATGTGAGAAACAGAGGCGAACGGCGCATGACATACATCACGACCAAATGTTAGCAACTGGTTATTTCAGATCCGGAGTGGCTCTGGGCAGATCCAATAGTTTTAAACTTCAACAGAGTTCCCGCCTTCAAGGAAGTAAATGCTTGTCAATGGTGAGTGGCCAGACTCTCAGTACAAATGAAATGTACAAGAGTCTGGTAAGACCAGCCTAAGAAAACGCTTCCCCGCCAAACACAGATTTTTCCGGGTTTCCATGTTTTCAATGTTATATGCTAGAGCAGGGGTAGGGAACGTTGATCCTGGAGAGCCACTGCCCTGCAGTGTTTAGCTCCAACCCTGAAACAAACCCTCACCTGCCTGTAACTTTAGTAATCCTGAAGACCTTGATTAGCTTCAGGTGTGTTTGATTAGGGTTGGATCTAAACTCTGCAGGACAGTGGCTCTCCAGGATCAACGTTCCCTACCCCTGTGCTAGAGGGTGCTATTACGCATCTTCTGAATGAGTACAGGATCTTCTGATCAAAACACAGGCGAAGAAGACGCAAAAACACAAGCAATCTTATGTAAGTAGATGCATATGTAAAATAAAATAACGTGATAATCAAAACTGCCTAATGTTACTAAATGAAATGTCGACCCAGGACGAGCTCTAGGACTGAGCAAGCATTAGGGGTGTTGATGGACTCCATCTACTCCATCTGTGTTTGATCATCGCTCTGAATCTGATCTGGATGTAGTCCAAAACATGATTTTCTCAGCTTTTTGTTTAAAATTTTGCTTTTTTATGAAACTTACCAATATTTAAGTGTTGATAAAAAAGGAATGCATGAAAAAAAATGTACTGTATATATTGCATGCTCAGATATTCATACAACAAAATATTCTATGGGCATTACATTTTTGTGAAAATGATCAAAAACTTTTTTAAAAAGTTTAAATCATTTTTCTGATATAAAAATGTAATATATGATTTATCACGAAAAAGATTGGGAAGAAGAATGGGCTATATGTGAGTACTCTATGTTTAGTGTAACAGTGTGGAGCAGGTGAGTGTTTGTTGTTTACCTGCTCACAGTAGCCGGTGACGCCTGCTCCAGATCCGCAGGCTCAAAGATCAGACTCATTTTAGAACTCATCTGAATGATCTCACCACTCATCAGACACAACTGTTCAACAGCAAAACAAATCAGACACGAGCACTGGACGTGAAGCCCTTCAGACGTGTTTCCTGTTACATTAAAATGTAAAATGTACCTTCTTGTTATCATCCAAAACGGTGTTCATGTTCTCAATCCAGACCGCATCAATGGGCCCATCGAATATAATCCACTGACGGTTGTCTGTGGTGCACTGGGCCTGTTGTCTGAATGAGGTGGCTAAAACACCATCTGACCACTCGTGACTCACTGGATCAAAACAGCCATACAGCTGCCCCATAGTGATCGCCTTCGGATTAATGATGCGGAAATCTACCGCAAACTCTTCCATCAGCCCTTCTATATAACACAACATGATCACATGCTTGGTTATGATTCCATGTAATTTCAACAAATAGTTCTTGATATATTTTTATACACAGATGTAAATGTATATTCACTTACACTACCATTCAATTATACAATAATAATACAAACACACACACACACACACACACACACAAGATTGATTAAAAAAAAACATATTATGGACTGATTACCCTTATAAAGGTCTCCCAAAGCTCCAGCCAGAACTTTATAAGCTGAAGTTTTTCCACCCATTGGCTCGCCAACAATCATGAAGCCGTGCCTGACCAGCATCATCTCATACACCTGCACACACAATAAAACTGTTCTATTGTTTGCTTTTTTATTGAACAGACCATTTTAGCTAATGGGAGTCTGTCCCATTAATATAGAATTAGCTTATTTTTTTGCAACAACTTCTAACAGGATCACCCAATCAGATTTTAGAGTTAAAACTGCATTTAAAATAAATTTTTAGCTGGATTAGTGCTCATATATAAACTACTTTCTAAATGTTTGAATCCTAAGGCAGAATTTGTGTGGGAAAAAAGGAATGAGTATAAAGATTTGACAGATAAATGTGTCATGATTTTGTACTTGTATAATTTTGCTGATGAACCACGGTACAGGCTGCAGTTTCATCTTGGCGATGTTGTCGTCCAAAGCTTTTAACAGTAACTCATAATCTGGTTTGGGCAGCACCACTCCAGGAAACAGATCAGTGATGATTCCCTAAAACACACCATCATTAACCACATGCAAACTCAATACAAAGTGAATATGTAATTTACATTCACACACCTGAAACAGTGGTAAATCCTGCGCGAGGAACTTGGCCATGTTGACATCCATGAGAGCTCTGAGCAGCAAAACGCTCTCGTTCTCCTCTGGGTATTTAAGTTTCAGGTTTCCCGCTGCAGTCAGGACTGATTTCACCGCACGCATCCCGTAATCGTAGTGTGGTTGAGACGAGAGCTGCTCCGAGCACAAGCGATACGTCGCCACGATCTTCTGAGCCAGGCTGGAAAACACAAAACCAGGAAGTGAAACAACTGGAACTTTAAATAATAGTCCCCACCAAACTAAAAAAAACTGTTTAGTTTTATTGTCTGGTTGGACCTGATTTTACCTCCGGGAAGCTGTGAATCCCATTGAATAAAGTGATATCTCTCCAATCAGTCCATAATCCGGAACCATCATTGCAACTGTGCGGAACAAAGCCTACAAACATACAAATATAGACACAAAACATGGAGAAAATATAATGACTTGGCCCATTTTTAATTTAAATTAATTTAACGCTGTAAAGCCTAACATATGAAATAATATTCAGAAAAAACTAATGGAATAAATGGACCCATTTATTAAACTTCTGCTGCGTCCCAATTCACATACTATCCATCCTAAATAGTATTCGAAAATAGAATGTCCCAAATCGTAGTATGTTGAAAAGTGTATTCCAAAGATACCCGGATGCTCTACTATTTCCGAAGTCTACTATATCGCCGTGCACTTTAATGGCTGATATTGCCCACAACCCATTGCGAGTTGGACGAGGATTCGATTAGAACTACAACAGCGGATAAAAAGTGTTAAAAAACTACAAACATGATTAGATTAGATTAGATTAGATTCAACTTTATTGTCATTACACAAGTACAAGTACAAGGCAACGAAATGCAGTTTAGGTCTAACCAGAAGTGCAATAGCAGCAAGTGCAGGATATACAACGTTTGCATAAGTGCAGGACATGGATATGTACTGAGTATATATAAATATATCTATAAATAGAGAGATGGTTATTACTATCAACAGAATTTACAGGTGAATATGTACAGTGAATAATATACAGATGGTTATTACTATAAACAGAATTTACAGGTGGATATGTACTATGAATATAATATACAGATGGCTTTTACTATAAACAGAATTTACAGGTGGATATGTACTATGAATATAATATAATATACAGATGGCTATTACTATAAACAGAATTTTACAGATAGAGGTATACAATGATATGTTAGGCTAAAATGAGGAATATGGCAGTGGATTAAGGTAGTGCAATAAATTATGGACAGAGCTATCCGAAAAAAAAGTGTAAAAGTGCAGTGGAAAGTGATTGCATATTACAGTTAGAAGTACGGTGCAAAATACAAATGTAAACAGTTGGTACTGTAAAAACAGTAAAAACAGTCGGCAGTGCAAATGAGCATAATCCAGTTACGGTATGGTAGTGCAAAATGCATAAGTAAACAGTTGTTACTGTAATAAACAGTCGGTAGTGCAAATAACAAAGTGAAGGTGGATGTGAGGTAGGAGAGTTATCAGTATATGACGGATGTGCAATTCCAACGATTAAGTAGAGAGGTTTAGATAAAGGGTTTTGAGTGATCAACTATCAGTATTTAGCCTAACGAAAATATATTTATTCAATGTTATCCACATCACCTGCAGCAGCGTTGAGAACTTTTGTAATGATACGTTTAGACATTAACTTTTAAATGCATCATTATATTTAAACTGCAAACACATTAGAGGAGTCTCTGCATTAAAGACTCACGAATGGCAGATCAACATGCTACTACATTTCTCTCCGATACGGTAGGACATTAAACTGAATGTGGAGGATTTTAACTGCGACGATGATTGACAGGGCACTTTAAACGGTGACAGGATGCACATAACTAAGCAACAGAGTCTGTTAAAGATGACGAAGTAGTATGTCCCAAAGTTTGCATCCTCTTTTGCTACACACTCAAAAGTATGTACTTTTTCTTCACAAAAAGAGTACATACTTTTAGGTGGTAGTATAAGTAGGCAAATTTGGAGGCAGCACTTAATTGCATATTTTATACATCAGGCTTTTATGGCTCATATAGTATGATATAGTGAGAATATGGGGAAAAACTGAGCAAAAATATGCAATTTTGTGCAGTTGATGATATTTATATTGCCAAAAATACGATGACAGAGTGACGACTTATAAGTCGTCTGCTATACTGTTATAAAATTGTATTGATTTATATTGCGAGCGATGTTTTAAGATGATATAATATCATATTTTAATGCTACAAGTATAATGCAATGCAACAGAATGATAATTGAGAGATGAACAAATAAATGCTCCTCAAAAATGTGGATAATTCATATAAAAGTGAGGTGGATAATTAAGTTGCTTGAGTCCAGTAAGTGTTCACCTTGAAATATTACCATATATAAAAGTTATTCTTACATTTACACTTACACTTATGATAAAACGCCTTTTACTTGCAAAAGTACAGGTTTATCTCAAAATGTTACAAATAGAGCCAAACTACAAGAAAGTTACAAGATGGAAACGTGATAATTCTGATAATTAAGTATTTGGTGTATTAATTAATTATTTCTCTGTAAATAATTATGAGTGTGTATTCAGCGTGTTTGTTTTTAGTTACTTTCAGGTTATCGGGTAGTTCTGCTCTGCCTGCGTATCCTGGGTTCATGGTGATAAACACACAGCAGGTTGGGTTGAGAGAGAGCTCGGTTCCTTCAAACATAAATGTCTTCATGTTTCGCATTACGGCCTGCTGAATACTCAAAATCTGCTGAGCGACCACAGACAACACCTCCACCTGAAAGAGAGCGACAAACACAGAGAGACATGTTGATTTATTCAGCAGTCACATCACTACTCTTTCTGATAATCTGTGGTGAAGCGTTTTATTTTGCAGTACTGACCTCTATTCGGTTGAACTCGTCAAAACATGCCCATGCTCCAGACTGTGCGAGACCCTTGAAAAATTTACTCATCGCTTTGTAGTCCAGACCATCAGAACAGTTGAACACCACACACTGAACACACATGTTTGTCACTTACATACAATAACAGTATAAAATACTGATTAATCAGAGCTTAAACTGAAATAGTAGCTTTAAATATATGTTGTAAAATCATCGTGAGCACCTGTTTGGCAAGCGCTTTAGCCAGATCTTTAGTCGTCTCTGTTTTTCCCGTTCCCGCAGGACCCTCTGGAGCTCCGCCCAGATTCAGCTTCAAAGCGCCCATCAGAGTCCTGAGGACCAATTAGCATTCAGCATAACAGACGTGACATAACTCATAACATAAAACTATGCCTGGATCACTATAGAGCTCAACACTAGAAATAAAATGAAATATTTTCATAATTTGCATTAGTTAGGGGTGTAACGGTACACACATTCATACAGATTTTCGGTATGTTTCGCCCCAAACGAATGCAGTGTTGTTTTAACCACTGCATGTGCAAAATGTAATTTAACACCCTGTTTCCCCCTTGGATGGGAAAATATTCTTGATATGTTGATATATTTTAATGTTATGAACGCATCTGAAAAATAATACTGCAGGAAAAGTGCACGAACCAAGTTGTCCTAAACATGAGATGTGCTTTATTTTACGCACTTCAAACTTGTGTCTTACAGTATAGTTATCTGTAAATGTTTGAAATTTACATTTTAGTTAAAATCTCATCCCAACAACTAGCGAGTCTGTTAAACTTCACAGATTTTCCTAAAGGGACAGACAGCGCGCATTAGAGTGGGAGCACAATAACTAAGTAACTAAAAATACATATTTCGCCCGAACGTTTTGCCTCCAAAAGTGGAAGCGCTTTAAATATCTTCCCCCAATTACAACAGCACCTTAAACTGTAGTACGAAGTGTGTTTTGCAGTAGGTTGCAGCAATATTGACAAGAATTTTTAGTTTAAAGACCATAGTTTGTTCAGAAAAGCACTGAACTGTGACTGAACTGGTTATTTCTACACTGTTACACCTCAGTGTTAGTGTGTGTTCATGTGAGTGCACCTGTAGCAGCGATCGGTTAGTGGTGTTATGACCAGGCGCGGTGAGTTGCCGAGATATTCGTATCCATATCTGATCTCAGTGGTGATCATCCTCAACATGACCTCTCCGTCCTCCCAGAAATACCGCAGCTGGGAAATCCACTGGAAATCATTCAGAGATGAAACGCCATCCTGAGCCAGCTTGCACACAACATCACGTGCTGCATGGGACAAAGAGGCAAAGGTCATTTACTATATAGATATTAGAGAATACATGCCTATGGACTATAGATGGGACCATCTGATGCATACTGCAAACAAATACATTACCGCTCTAAAGTTTGTAATAAAAAAATAAAAAAAACTATTTGAATATGTTTTCATTTATTCCTGTGATCAAAGGAAGTATGTTTTGTGATTATTTATAATTAAAGTGTGTTGAACGTTCGCCGGTCCCCACCTCCTTCTTCCCATAACAACATACATCGTTACATATGCATTAAAAAGTGCCAAAAGTGACAGGAAAGACATTTATAATGTTTCAAAATAATTATATTTCAAATAAGTGCTGTTCATTGAACTGGCCATGATGAAAATGACACTTACCGTGAACATCAATGACAATAAGAGCTCCCAGAGTCATCCGTGCCCCACCTGGCAACTTCCCTCTTACCAGCTCGACTATATCAGCGATCTGAGCATTACTCTGCTCAACGTAAGCCTGAAACACATGCAAACACATGCATAACAGAAATACTAAACAGCTCCACTTAATCAAATCTGCTTTGAATGTGTGTGTGTGTGTGTGTGTGGGGGGGGGGGGGGCTGGTAATCCTTACGTTATGGGGACAAAATGTCCCCACAAAGATGGCAATATCCGAAATCCTCGTCCTTGTGGGGACATTTTTTGGTCCCCATGAGGAAAACATCTTATAAATCAGACTAAGTGATGTTTTTTGAAAATGTAAAACTGCAGAATGTCTCCTGTGATGGGTAGGTTTAGGGGCAGGGGCAGTGTAGGGGGATAGAAAATACGGTATGTACGGTATAAAAACCATTACGCCTATGGAAAGTCCCCATAAAACATGAAAACCCAACATTAGTGTGTGTGTGTGTGTGTGTGTGTGTGTGTGTGTGTGTGTGTGTGTGTGTGTGTGTGTGTGGCATGTTTTCGTGAAATATCAGGACACAAATGTGTATAATGACATGGGTATGACACAGGTATTACAAAAAGAGGGTGAAATATGAGGACGTTCCCCATGTCCTCACTTTTCAAAATGCTTATAAATCACACAGAACAAGTTTTTTTTCACAGAAAGTGAACTGCACAGTCTCCTGTGAGGGCTAGGTTTAGGGGCAGGGTCAGTGTAAGGGGATAGAAAATACGGTTTGTACGGTATAAAAACCATTACGCCTATGGAATGTCCTCACATTTCACAAAAACAAACATGTGTGTGTGTGTGTGTGTGTGTGTGTGTGTGTGTGTGTGTGTGTGTGTGTGTGTGTGTGCGTGCTCACAGGAAGTGTGTTGTTCTGTATAGCACCAGATACTTCGCCTGTCCAGAAAATACAGGACGCACAGATCACAACCTGACCGGGCCATTGCAGCACCCACTTCTTCCTGGGCATCTGAAACACGCATAATCAAACACACATGATGCACTGATCATATTCTACATGTTTATAAGTCTTTGTGTGTTTATACCTCAGAGTACTGCTCCATTCCTTGCTTTATGACGTCTCTGATGCTCATCAGCATTGTGTTTTCAACCTGCAGAAGCCACTTCTCGACCATTCCCTAAAATAGACAGGAAACATATCACACACTTGCACAAGCGAGGGAATCTCATGAAACTTTTTTCATGAAAATTTACTCAAAAAATAAATCCATTTTATTTTGCATAAAGAAAATAAATGTTTTGGTTTCTTGAGATTCACCCCTTTTTATCTCTCTGCATGTACCTTGGCTTTAGCTGGGTAGATGGTCTCTATAAAGGGGACGATCTCTTTCTCTGAGCTGATCATTCCCGTGATCTCGAGGTCAGGGGTGAATTCTAGTTTAGCGATGCCCTCAAAACACTTCTTAAGATGAGGCTGAACTCGCAGCGGATCCTTCGTCTCAGACAAGATCTCAAGCATCTCATCATTAGATAGGAAGAAAAACCTATACAGTGAGAAATAAAGAGAGAGGTGACTTATTATAGTGACTCTGAACATTACACTGAGATATCTGAGGTGTTTTAAAGGGATAGTTCACCCTGAAATGAAAATAATAAGGTTTTTCAAGAAAGAAACCGTATCATTCAGTAAAAATACTGAGCTCGGCCGTTACTCTGTGTGCGTTCCTGTGAGTATGTGCGAGCCATCAGCAAAACCTTATAATATGCCTCCTGAACACAGATAAAGCGCACGTCTCACTGTATCATTGCGTGATACTTTTGTATCCTTTTTGTAAAGTTTTAGCCTGGTCGCCATTCACTGCCATTATATGGAGGAGTGCGTGCAGGACGTTTTTCAAAATTTCTCCTTTTGAGGTCCAAAAAAGATAGAAGGACATAGGGCATTGGAATAACAGCAGGGTGAGTAAAAGATGGCTTTATTTTCATTTCAGGGTGAACTATCCCTTTAACATCTTTAAGAGGTAGATCTGCAAGCTTAATCTTACCGAGGGAAGAAGAGTCTCTTTGTTTCTAAGTATGAGTTCAGACCCTGCAGGATTTCCTCCAGGAAAGTATTGGACTCCTGAAGGCGACCCAACATGTTGGGCTGCTCTGTGGCCACCAGTACATGCGTGTCCTTTAACTGTTAAAAAAAACATACACAGATGGCATGCTCAATAATGTAGACTACTGTTTAAAAGTTTGGAATAATTATGATTTCAATATATTAAAAAATGTTAAGTACACCGGTGATGTCAAAGTTGAATTTTGAGCATCACTACTCCATTTTCAGTGTCACGTGATCCTTCAGAAATCATTCTAATATGCTGATTTGCTGCTCAATTATTATTTCATTAACCCTTGAGAGGTTTTGGAATGACATTATTTACAATGGATTTGAATATGCACATCTTTGTGTACTCTTTACTTGCTATTATTAAACCTGATAATTGTCAGATATAGGTGCTGATCATTAGCTGTATGTACTGTACAGTTAATTTTAAAAAATCACACACACCGCTTCAGCAACAATGTTTTTCCAGTAACCGTCTACAATGGCAAACTTGCGTCCGTTCTCTGGCATCTGGGCGATGATGTCCTCTGAGCTGAAGATGGGCTCTAGATACATCCACATGCTTTGACACTGCAACATCGCATCCAATATATCCTGCATGCGCTGCAACTTCTCCTCCCACGACTAATGAGACAGAGACAGAACTATTTAAAGGATCGAAGGTCATATTATTATTTTACAGGGTCATATTATTTACATCATTTAAATCATATTATTTACAGAGGCATACTGGTGCATGCACAACTCAAGACATTGTTTTATTGAATGTAAACTGCACAAGCTGTCATAGGCACTGTCGTTTTTCATTCCACAAAACGCTTTACTCATAAGACAGGTACAGTAAATGGTCATGGAAACTGGTTTTGTGGCAATAAATGCTTCTGCAAATGCTATGCAGGTGAAGAATTTGTGAACCTTTGCTTCAGTCTCGATGGGTTTGATGAATGGAGACCCTCTCATAGTCTGCGTCTTGATGATGTGATCATCCAACAGCATCTGAATATCATCTACCACTGATAAAACACTTGTGCCCTTCACAGACAAATACACACGCACAGAAAAACAGAATGACAGAATAAAGTTGTTAAAATAAACAGTAGTTTAATATAAAAGCACTTTTTTTTTTTGAAATAATAACAATTTTAGTTTATCAGTAGTGAATTAACCGAAATTGAAATTAAAGTTTTAATTGAGCCAAAACCCAAAAATAAAGTATATTTTATTTATAAAAATATTAATGTTTTAATCAAATTTATTCAGTAATCAACACTGAAATAAAAACAGTTGTATACAATCTTTTAATGATATAACTATGTTTTTACTCCAATTCCCAGCTGTAATAAAAAAAACATTTGTGGCAGATTTATTCAAACATACATTAAATAATAATTGTATTATTAAGCAATATGTTAAGTAATATATAGCATTTATTTAACAAAATGCCACTTTCATCATTGCACATTTAAGTGTATCATATGAAGTGTGTTTTACCGTGTCCTTATACGGGGAAAACCCAAAGCGGAGCTCGGCCCACTCCCGTTTCATTTTCTCCAGGGACTTTTCCAGAGAGAATTCCTTACTGGCGGAAGCGCCGATTTCCTCCAGCCTGCAGACAGACAGAGAGACATGATTCATAAAAGAGAGACTCTGACAAATTCAGATTGCATCAAGCAACATGGCTTCACACCAAAGATAATATTCAAATGTCAAAGCCTTACTTGTCCGAATATTTGGACAATCCGAGCTCCACCATCTTGATGAGTGGGGTGTCCTCGTCTGGTTTAACATCAAATCCCACTGTATTACTAATCTGATATCAGCCCAAAAAAAAAGACAAATAATTCACATCCATCAAACAGTGAGGAAATGTCAATAATAGCTACTAAAGCTATTTATTGTCATAAAGCAGAATTTTCCTAAATACTGCCCTTTTAAAAAAACAATACGTAAATTAAAGTATCATTTTTTGAACCAGTTAATTTGCATTAACTGTTCAAAAGAATCAAATGATTCCTTGTCAAATATGACTGTCCCTTTGAACATCTGTGAGTGAGTTTCACTAATAAATAAAGCGTTCTGTATATTACTGTCATACCATCTCCCAGTGTCTGTCCTTCAGACCGGGATTGCAGATAGTTGTCAGAATAGGCAGGTGTTGTTTGAATTTGTCAATCTTTTTCTTGAAGTTCTCCGTGACACGTCCGGGAGCCGTCCGCTCTGAGAACGTCTTTGCAAGTTTATACATGGTGCGCCACATGTTTCCTAACTCCTCTGACACTGTTTCTGCATTCATGTTTCGGAATGGACCTTGAGAGCAAATACACAAGACATATGAAACACACATCTTCCTTTATTATAGAAATGTTTGTCCAGTCAGATGCAATAATTCCAACAGAAAATAGGACAGCATGTGTTTTACCATTCATCCACACATCAGATTTGGTCAGAAAATCAAGACTCGTGATCCACAGCTGGTCGTACGGCTGTTTCTTGGCCATTATTGTTTGTACGACGGGAAACTGACTCTGTTCTTTGTCCAGCAAACTCTCTTCTTTATTAATACCCTGAAATAAGCACACATTTTTTCATTTATCAAAAAAAGACATAAATAGTAAAACTTTTTACGGATTTATTCATAATCAGCCTTTCTCTCTTCCATTTTAATTTTTTTTATGTGACCCTGGACCACAAAACCATTCATAAGGGAACATTTTCTGAAATTGAGATTTACACATCACCTGAAAGCTGAATAAATAAGCTTTACATTGATGTGTGGTTTGTTAGGATAGCACAATATTTGAAAATCTGGAATCTGAGGGAGTAAAAAAATCTAAATATTGAGAAAATCGCCTTTAAAGTTGTCTAAATGAATTCCTTAGCAATGCATATTACTACTAATAATAGATTTTGATATATTTATAGTAGGAAATTTACAGAATATCTTCATGAAACATGATCTTTACTTATTATCCTAATGATTTTTGGCATAAAAGAAAAATCTATCATTTTGACCCATACAATGTATTGTTGCCTATTGCCACAAACCTACCTGTGCGACTGGTTTTGTGGTCCAGGGTCATATATGTTTTATCTTCATTGCATTCGACCCAGGTAGGCAGCTCATAAGTTCATTAGGTTTTGGAAAAGAGTTATAATATTTAAACACAAACCTCTATCTCTTTGACAGTGTTTTCCATGCTGACGCTGATAGTATTGAGTTTCTTCACATTGTGCTTATTCTCCTCCAAAGTCATCTTCTCTTTCATCTTAAAGATGTCCAACTCTTTGTCCAGACCCTTCAGCGTCTCCTCTAACTTCACTATCCTGATGATGAAACGTATGATAGCCATCAGGTTTGTTTCAGCTGTGTAGGATGTGTTTGATGTGTGTGCGTGTCGGTGTTTAAGCACCTTTTCACCAGATTAATCTCAGCCTGATCTTTCTGAATGTTCAGTTTATCCTTACTGAATTCAATCGATGACAGAATCTGCTCAGGCCAGTGGATCAAGGTGCAGAACAACTTCATATCCTCCGCTGTGAAGAGAGAGGAGTCTCAAGGAGTTTTAAAGAAAAAGTGTTCCCACAAGACCCAAATGCAGAAGGCAAACACACACTGAGAGATTGTGAGTGAAAAGCTTGGTGAAATATTAGTAAACCTGTAATTGAGTAGGTTGGTGTTGCCATAGATAAAGTATTTGCATGCACACATTATGAAATAAAGTTTACCTGGTAGGGTGGCGTAGTCGAGCAGGAAGTCAAGTCTCTTGACAGCTTCCTCAATCTCATGGCGGAGTTTGTGTACGGTGACTTCACTTGTGTGTTTCAGGTACTGGTTTAACTCCACCAGCTCCTCTGTGTTACTCAGCTTGCTTGTGATTCTGTCCGTAATCTCATCGTAACGCCGGCACATACTATTATAGAATAATAAATGCTATATACTATAAACGGTATATGCTATAATATAATATCTCATACATGGCAAAATTGCTAATGAAACTGTTATCCACTAAAAATCAGATAATTTTCAAGGCAACAGGAAGTTTATTAAGAAAAATAATGAAAGCTGTGCAAATTTAAATGGAGGCCAAGTCACAGGTTAAAACATTGTTTTTTCAGGCACTGGTCAATTTTGAGATAATCTTCCATAACTCGTCTTTATTCAGACCAGTGGAAAGAAAACATCCAAAATGATCCTCTGTAAAAACCATTAACCCTAATATGTCAACAAACGGAAGAAGAATTTTGAAGCTGGCTTTATTGTGAAGAACATTTCGGACTGTTTCCACCCACCTCTTGTTGAGTTCTCGGTTCTCCTCCATCACAAACGTGGTAAGAAGATCTATGAGATGCTCTCCCTTGTCACACAGATCTTGGTTCAGGTTCACCACATCCAGACAGAACAGGGACAGCGGGACTGTCACATGCAGTGATGTGATCTCCTTCCTCACGTTCTGCACACCTGTGATTTTCTACAGGTCACAAAGTAGAAACGTCTTGCTTTACAAGGAAGCATTTCACCCTTGTGTTGTCTATAAGGCTGCAAATGCACACACTAGAACAGCTACCTTAGTAAAGCCCTGCAGTGAGTGTTTGGTTTTAAGGAAGTCCAGTATGTCTTGACGGTCCAGTGAATCAGTGTACTTCTTATACACATCCAGATACCTACAAAACATACCACAGATTCACCCACAGACAAACTACAGTGTGATTCAATCTTAATTTGAAGCTTTTCTACTGGAAAACATGCTCTCCGAAAGGTAGCGGACCTCTGGGGTCCAACGGTGTTCCTCTGAAAGATCTCTCTCGCTCTGTTCATGATGTCTGTCACCAGCGTCTCGTTGGGTCTCACTGGGTGCAGCATTAAAGTTTCTCCAATCTCTGGGAAAAGCTCACACTCCACCTGTAAGAAAAGAACACTCAATTGGATTTTTGGTTTAAAAATGAATTTTAATTATGTACTAGGGTTCATTTTTTTCATCCTTACACTGTGCCTACACTCATGAACTCCTTTCCAAAAAAGAAAGAAAGGCACAAAGCATTCAATTATACCAGCAACACCAGGGTGAGTAAATTATGACTTAATTTTTATTTTAATGGAAGCAATCTAGTTGTTGTTGTTTCTGCTAGATGTTCTTTACACTTGAATCTCAGATGTGCAATGTTCATTGTTTGTGTAAAACGATGAGAAAGTGATTGTGTGCATATTCTAGGACTGAAAATAAAGACTGGGAGCCTCTCAATCTGAACTTTGCAGATATAATATGAGCAATGCAAATGAAAGTCATACCAATCCTCTCTCCTAAAGAAAACATCTTAAAAAAATTACACTATGGTATAACAACTATGACAATAGAAATCATCAGGGAGTCCTCTTTTTGGTAAATAAAAGCATATGTGTGTTTACCCGTGGTATGTTGTGGGCGCTGTTGATGATCTGTGTGAACGCTTGTTGTATGAGCTCCCAGCAGCTCTGCAGTGAAGGTTCGAAAGCAATTCTGGGCTCCTCTAGTCTTAACTTCACCAGTAACACTGGGCGCTGTGTGTACTGCAGCTCACTGAAACACTCCCCAAAATCATTACCATCCTGCCAGAAAAACACATACATTACACACACATAAACACATGCACAGTATTGACTGCAAAATCTGTTTGGAAGAACCATGTTGAAATCAGTTATAAATGTGTAACTACACTAGTTATCTCACATCAGTTGAATTCTATAAATACTACTGTTCAAAAGTTTTTCGGTTCAAAAGTTTTGATACTATTATTGGTACTTTTATTCAACAAGGATGCATTAAATTGATCAATAACGACAGTAATAGCAGAGCATGTAAAATGTATATTTCAAGATTAATATTTTAAATAAATGCTGTTCTTCAAAGAATCCTGGAAAAAAAACACTTCCATACTGCAGCATATTAAAATTATTTCTAAAGGATCATGTGACACTAAAGACATGAGTAATGGAGATTTGCCACAGGAGTCAGGAATCACAGGAATGAATTACATTTTTAAAATATAAACAGATATTTTACATTTTATTTTTGTTTCAAAAAACAAAAAAACCTTACAGACCTTTCAATGGTAGTGTAAATACAGCAAAACATTGGCAAATTAACTTTATAACTTGGTAGAATAAATGTTAGATCTATATTTTATTAATAACTGTTCATAAATCTCTTCATCACCTGTTAGTGGGTGGGATATATTAGGAAGCAAGTGAACATTTTGTCCTCAAAGTTGATGTGTTAGAAGCAGGAAAAATGGGCAAGCGTAAGGATTTGAGCGAGTTTGACAAGGGCCAAATTGTGACAGCTAGACGACCAAAACTGCAGCTCTTGTGGGGTGTTCCCGGTCTGCAGTGGTCAGTCTCTATCAAAAGTGCTCCAAGGAAGGAACAGTGGAGAACCGGCCACAGGGTCATGGGCGGCCAAGGCTCATTGATGCACGTGTGGAACGAAGGCTGGCCCGTGTGATCCGATCAAACAGACGAGCTACTGGAGCTCAAACTGCTCAAGAAGTTAATGCTGGTTCTGATTGAAAGGTGTCAGAATACACAGAGCATCACAGTTTGTTGCGTATGGGGCAGCACAGCCGCAGACCAGTCAGGGTGCCCATGCTGACCCCTGTCCATCACCGAAAGTGCCAACAGTGGGCACGTGAGCATCAGAACTGGACCATGGAGCAATGGTCGAACCCTAATAATCCAACCATAATTGGAATAGTAGTACAGTTGGAATAAAAAAAGTCACATGTAACCACGTCAATCGGTCTTAATTGGCCAAATTCATCATGTAAACACTAGATCAGATTGAAAACGAAACTGGAAAGTTCTGCGCATGTGCAATGACTTAGAAATGGCGTAATGAAATGAAGCATACAGAAAACTGTCATAACTGACAGTTGTGTCAATCTAAAATTCTCCTTCCACTCATCTTTTGTGAAGTGGTACAGGAAAACATTGTCCCACCAGTCCTTGCTTCGGACTCCCATGTGCAGACGCCATGTTTTGGGTGTGGTTAGGACTGTATTTACTACTTGATAAATATAAGCATCATGACATTATTTAGCAGTCATGTAAACACTATGTTCAAATTCATCAATCGGAATGATTTCATCGATTGAAACAAAAGGTGTCCATGTAATCGTAGCTAGTGTCACTATTTTCAGTACCTGATGTAGCTGGAAAAACTGCAGCAGATCCCGCAGAGATGCGACCACCAGACTGCGCAGCTGCAGTGACATCAGTGCAGCCACACAGTTGAAGAGTTTTTGTGCCTTTACCGGGGCGATGCTTGCTTTCTTCGGCACCAGTGGCAACCACAAGTCTTTAAAGGTCACAAAAAGAGAAGCACAGCTGGGCAGCCAACTACACAACACACACACAGAAAAAGAAGAAGAAGAAGAGGAAACATGATATGTTGATTAAAAAATATATACTTTATAACATAACTTTTTGTCTTTTTCATTTCAATTTTACCTTCATTTTTACTACTTGGCTGAATATCAAAATTCATTTATTGCTATGTTCATGATACCAGTTAATTAATTTGATATATTTTATGTGCTTAAAAGTGCAAGATACTCTCAATTATTGTATTAAATTTACATTTAAATTTATGTAATAAAAGGGCCTCTAAAAACCTTTTTAGAGGTAAAATATGAGGGATAGTAAAGCTATTTTTAAGGCTTAGGAAGCTTGTAATGGTACACCAGTCAATCACCAAGTTTACTTGCTAATGACTGATTCAGTCAGTCCATTCAGTGAAGGATTCGTCCCACTTCCTGCACTATATCTTCTAAACCCTTCACACTGACTGTTGCTGTAGCGTCACTGACACCCTGCGTGTTAAAGCAGGTCCAGATTGCTCTTTATTTCCCCATTGTTCAAACCCTCATTCGAGAGTTTAAAAGCTTGTATTGTGTGTGTGAGTCTCTGGGTGGTTTGAGGAGACCATGGATACAGGGTTGAGAACAAAGGTAGCCAAGACGAAGAGAACTATTTAAACAACAACACACTCGTCCACACACAACGCTGACCTTATTCAAATGTACATTTACCACAGTTCAGTAAATGTTCACTATATCCCATGAGATCATCAGGACATTGCTATGGCTAATTGACTAAATGACTGAAAACAGACAAACATCAATAGTTCAATAGTTCAAATCTCTTATCTGTAAATTTGTTTAACAAAACAAATTTGTTTTAACTCTAAGTAACAAAGAGTAGTACTGTCTTGTTTCTGAAAACTAAAGACTCAAAGACTCACTCATAAAGATAGTGAGTTGTTTCGCCACAGAATGAATCAGTGTTTTTGAACAAAACATTTGAGTCAATGATTCAACTTGTGTTATTTTTTTAGTATCATTAATATAGCTTTTCTTTTTATATTTAGTTTTCATTTCAATTTTAGTCATTTTGTTTTGTGTTTTTGCTATATTTCAAAATATGTCTAATATAGTCTTTATTATTTTTTATTTCAGTTTTAGTTATTTTAGTACTTTTAGTACTTATTTTAGTTAAATGAGAAAAGTTGGCTTGGCAACTAAGTGAAATCAAATAGTGGACTGTTTTTTATATTTTATTTCATTTCAAATAAAATAAAGATTCATATTAATTTAAGTTACGAAAATGTTTTTTAACGGTTTTAGTTAAAGGGATAGTTTACCCAAAAATGAAAATTGTGTCATCATTTACTCATCCTCAAGTTGTTCCAAACCTGTATGAGTTTCTTTGTTCTGTTGAACACAAAATAAGATATTTTGAAGAATGTGTGTAACAAAGCAGATAGATCAACCATTGACTACCATAGCATTTTTTCCCTACTATGGCAGTCAATGGTTGCTCTATCTGCTTCGTATTTTTCATTTTTCATAGTTCATCATTTTTGGGTGAACTATCCCTTTAATTAGCCTGGATGTCAGCCGAATTTAGCCCTGCCCACAACATTTGAGGTTGGGAAGTTCGGTCTGGACTGAATGAACGATTCAAATGACCCACTAATAAAGGAAAGTTATTTGTTTGTTCATCCCAAATCGTTGCACGATTATGAATAAATGATTCAAATGACTCATAACTTGTCGTTACCTACTACAGTTTCAATGTAACCTGCAAAAAGAAACATTAAATAATCCCCACCACTAACAAACAGATCGACAGTCGGTCTGTAACAAGCACAGAGAAAATGAGTTATGCTGACTGATAAAAGTCCCAGCGCTGTTGGACTGTTATTTTGGCACTTTTGGAAAACTGCTTGACCAATCAGATTCAAGGAGCGGAACTAACTATTGTATAAAGTTTTATAATTACAGCTTCCTGGACGTTCAGCTCTTCCTTTGAGTGCTTAATGATGTAATTATAGAGCTGGATTCAGGTGACTACAGGGACAGGTTTACAGAGAACATGAGAATGAAACCTACAGACAGCAAATGTATCATGTGTCTTGGTACGGCTTCTCAATCTGTACTGCTTCCGTTACAGTCCTCACAAAAATACAGACATAAAAAACACAGGTGATGTTTTTTCACTTGTTTAGAACAGTTTTTTTCATACACAGAAAGTCTCTTACGTTTTAAGCAGTTCATCTTGTGTGTTCTGACACTGCTGCCGCACCAGCTCCTCAAACTCCGCTGGCAAGAGCGGAAGATCGGCTGAGAGCAGATCGTCCAAACGCACAAACCGCAGAGACGAGAAACTACAAATGAAACATATAATAAGTCATAAATACGATCATAATGATTAGGATCATGATGGAGGGATCAGAGATGCCGACCTGCTCATCCAGAGTTCCTGTATGTGGCGCAGCATAGGGTTCACAGTGTAGAGGTTCTCCTTCTGCCAGTTGTAAGCTTCCCGGTAGCTCTCCGACCAGGGAACTGGTGCACGAATTACACGGGACGGGAACGGCCGGGGAACAGCAGAAATTGATAGACGCTCCCGCTCAGCTGGATCTAGCAGGATATAATCGACTGCAAAAAAAAAAAAAAAAGAGATTACGATTGACTTTATCAGACAACTTATTCAAAGCCCCATCCAAAATGTGGAAATGACTCACGCTAAAAAAAACATTAACATGAATTAGATGCCAGAAAAAATATATCAATAAATGTCAACAAATTGGGAAGGAAGTTTATATTCATAGTATGAGGAAATTCTTATCTAGTCTTATTGCCCAGTGCAACAAATAGGTAAGAAATAATTGACAACAGGCTTTTTAATTGTTAGAAAGATAATCCACACATTATTTTTCAATAATTTCAATAATTCCCAGTGCATCTGCTTATACTATGGTTACCACACCTCAAAACTCTGTCCAGGTTTTTGTCCTTAAAATGCACGTGTGTGGGACTAATTGACTAACACAGCCACTGATAGAAGACTATTGCAGTTATTAATGTAGTTATTAGAGAGAGATTAAGCGTGTGTGAATTACCTGAGTCTGTCTCTCAGTGTTCGTCACAGCGTCTCTACTAATAGCGAAACTGTAAGTTTATCTGCTCCAAGAACAGTGCCTTTATTACCTCGCTAGTGAAAAAATGTCATGTAGCTTTTAAGATGTAACAGTTTTTCTCCATTGGTTTGGCTCATTTCTTGAAACAGAAATTACATTCTCAAAATTGTAAGATCATTTGGCAAAACAGTCTTACAGTTCAGCACACTATAACTCACTTGCAAAAGCTAATATCTCTCCCAAAACTGTTCACTCATGCTTCAGAACTAAATTCCTTTCCCATATAAATAGTCAGTGCCCCGAAAATGGCAAAGATCCTTCTCATTGCTTTGGCTCTTTTCTTGAAACAGACCAGACGTTCTCAACACTCTTGGTGCTTTTACCAAAATAACGTGGCTGGTTCGGCACAACACCATGGTTCACCTGCAAATGC